>CM065382.1:19050000-19190000 GCA_033060915.1 Euryodendron excelsum | reverse complement strand
TTAAGGTTAAGATGACTTAGGGTTAACTAACTAGGGTAGGGTTAACCTAAGGTTAGGATGACTTAGGGTTAGGTTAACCTAAGGTGAGTGAACTAGGGTCAAGTTTGTTGGAAATTTATACTAAAAGACATGCTTTATGAAGTGACTTTAGTATTTATTAATAAATTAGTTATTCCATTTTAATGAGAATCTGTGTGAGAAATGTTTGCTTTGCGTTATTTATTTAATGATTATGCATGTGTGTCTCTTATTCTATATAGTAGATGATTTGGTGTGTAGAGTACGACTTACACACGGAAGATCAGATCATCGGTTCTTATGGAATATAAGTTAATCGTTCGCAGTCTTAGATGGAAATGGACACACCATCAGTAGGACTGTAGTACAAGGTTTTAATAGGTCTGTCTTGACTGTGGGGAATGGTATAGTTCCAACTCCTTGCACTAGTACACTTTGTGTGTATTGAACAGGACCGTGTTGGGGTAATTGTTTTTATACTGACTAATAAAAACAATTAATACCTCATGATTATTATGAGTGCTTATGCTCTTAATCCTAATGTAATAAATAGACACGTGCATGTAGTGTTTATTGTTTTGATTCATAGAAGAGTGAGATTCTTTAAGGGTCAATAAACTCAGTGAGTTGGACAATGACATTACGTGTATGGTGAATATTTATTATTGATGGAATCTACGTCCCCGTATAGGGATTGATGATACCCCCTTGAGGATGCTTATAAGTTTTGATTATGTCAAACCCTTTGCAGGTGGATTATGAATCCGACATATCAAATAAGTTAAGTGGAAGGTCTCAAGGAATTAAATAAGTCTATTAAATTTAATTGTCAGTAATTTAATTTAATAGACGGGTATCTGTAATCTTAACGTGGGGAGATAAATAAGCATTTAATAATATGGAGCTCGAAATATAATTTCTAGTATAACAGGGAGTGCAATTATAATTCCTTAGTGGTATGAATTATAATTTACGTAAATAAAGACTAATCCTGGTTGGATTAGGAGTCCTTATTTGCGTAGGAAGCCCTAATTATACTAATCCTATGGTCCCTGTTGTAGCCTATATATATACGCGCTCTAAGAGCTGCTAGGGTTACACACTCTACACATAATTGAGAGATACACGATTTTGTGAGGAAGAGAAACCCTAGCAGCAGCGAGCCCACTCTCTATAGAGCAAGGCGTGTACGAGGAATACAGCAGAAGTCCGAAGGTTGAGTTCGAGCTTGCTGATTCGTGCTTGGTGCTGATTCTTGCTTTCGGGATTAAACTAGAGAGATCTCGAAGGTACGATTCTAATCACGTAGATTAGGCTATGCTAATCAGATCAGATTTTTTGGTAGTATGCGTATACACTATAGCCAGGTCGTGGGAAATTCCGCAGTCCCCAACAAAGTTAACCTAGGGTTGGGTGACTAGGGTCAAGTTAACTTAGGGTTGGTCAACTAGGGTCAAGTTAGCCTAGGGTTGGATTGGGAAATTGTTTTGAAAGTTTGTTTCATGCACTTTTAGAAAGGGCTTGGAAAAATAACTTATATTATTCAAAGGACTTTGGTTCACAACCCTTTTGAAGATCATTTCTATGAAAGTTTTAATTCTAGTCAAGAGTATGGTTTATATGGTTGGTGATTGGAGACCATTCTAAGGAAGGTTTCCTCATGGCCATTATAACCATAATCTTGAAAAGAATGGGGGTTTCAAAAATCAACACAATGATGGCAATTTTTGAAAAATCATTTTTGATGCAAAGATGGAGAGAATGCATTTTTGAAAATCATCTTTTGAGAAGGATTTTGAAAACCATTTTTCAAGGGAAAACATCCCATCAAGAGAGGGTTCATATGGCTAACAAAAGGGAGACCACTCAAGAGGAGGTTCCATGGAGCCATTCCAACCACTATGCTTGAAAGAATGAAAAGCTTGAAAATTAGAGAAATGGAAAGCAACCTTTATGCAAGTTAAAATGCAATGATGCCAAAATGAGAGTTAGGGGTTAGTAGGGGTTTTTCTAAGCTTCAAGGAGCCAATTCTTGGAATAACTTTTGAAAGAAATATGAAACTTGGAAATGACATGGAGTTTTAAGAGAAATATAAGCATCATAGAACATGACAACAAGCATAAAATGAAGTCAAGCATACAAAACATGATCAAAATAGTAATATGCAAAGGGTCATGATCACATACAAGGCTTTTAGGCTACACCACACAAACAAGGGGCTCCTAGGCCATACCATCTTAAAGTAGGCTAGAGAGAGATCCCTCTACACGGTGGCTCTCACTTGCTTTCCTCTAGGCATGATCTAAGAGCTCTCTTGGCTCAAGCATGCAAGAAAGCGGGGGTTATAGATGGGGGTTAAAATAGAGAATAACCTAAGTAGGCTAGGAGGGAGAAGAGAAGAGTGGGGGAAGACACAAATGTAAAAGAGATACCACATTTTGCCTTCAACACACTTGTAGTCTTCCAAAGATGCTTTGATTGGAGCTTGAATGACTTCAAGAAGGCTTAAAGGGCTGGTGAAGAGTGTTTGATGGTGTATAAGGCTTTATATGTGAAGTATATAGGCTTGGGGATGGTGGAATCTAACCTAAGTGTTGGAGGGATGAAGTGTGTATAGAGATTCGCAGTTCTGAAGTGACTTCAGCAGAGCTTCGCATCAGAAATCAGAGTTGGAATATGCAAAGGGTGGTCTGGTATTTATAGAGATTCTAGAACAGGCCTGGCACATGTACTACATGCGCCTGGCCAAAATTTGACCCGACGCATGTAAGACATGCGCATGTAAGACATGCGCATGTATTGTTCCATTGCCAGAATGACTCGTGGCACCCCATGTATTGGATAAATCTCAACTGTTGATCGAAAGTTAGTTGATCTGATCAAAACTTGAGCGCATGTAGCATACGCTCTATCACCGGGAAGGTTCGTCCAAACTTTGCCTCGATAATTGAGTCAATTGGGAAGGTTTCGGGGGAATTGGTTGCACTCAGGATGTTCTCCCAGGGCTTTCGGTGAACTTTCATATTTTTGAAAAGTTTGAATTGTGTTTGGAAGTGTGGGATATCGCCTTGGGAAGCGTGCATAAAAGGTCACTTTTGCAGAGCGTCTGTGATATGCTCCGGGGGTGTTTGAAAGTGGCTATTTTCGTTTCGTGTGATCGAGGCCTTCAGGAAGTGATCCATTCGATCGAACCATACCGATAGAAAGTACTCTAGAAATACTTTCAGGAATTCCCAGATTTACGTGTTTATCAAGTCATTTAACGGTGCGTTTTGATTAGGGAATCGGAGAAAAAGTCAACTTTGGCCGAGCGTCTGTGAGACGCTTTAGGAGTTGCTGAAAGTTAATGTTTTCGCACCGCACGATGGAAGGCTTCAGGAAGCAATCTATTTGATCGAGCCATATTGATGGAAAGATCTATGAACGAGCTTTCAAGAATTCCCTGATTTAAGCATTTCTCAAGTTAGTTGACGGTGCGTTATAACCAGGGAATCGGGAGAAAAGACAATTTAGGCGGAGCGTTTGCGAAACGCTCCAAGGAATTTTTATCGAGTCGTGAGCGTTTAATGTCGTAGGGTCCTCCTCGGGTTAAACAAGGGTGTATGGTGAAACCCTTTGCACGAAATCCTAGTACCGGTGCTATTTCGAGGCATGTTTGGGTTGTTAAGGGTAAAACAATCATTTTGGCCGGGATTGGCTGGAAATGGTTAGGAATGGTTTGGTGTGTTATGTTAAGCATGTAGGGTTGTTCATGGATGGTTTTGGGGGAGTCTTTTACTATTTGGCGAGGTTTTGTTCAGTGTTGGGGCGTTCAGGGGCAAAACGATCATTTTGGCTGGAGTGGGCCAGAATAGGACCAGATTTGAACCAAATAGCTTGCGGGGGACGCCTAATGGTTTAACAACATTTTGGAAGGATGGACTTATCATTTTGAGGGATTTTAAACTTTCTCAAAACGTGCCTGGAGGCCCAAGGGGCAGGTTTGGTCATTTTTCACCGAGTCGGGCTAGCAGGCGTCGGTGTTGACCTAGGTGTTAGTTCCCGAGACCGCCCGATCTTAAAAAACTACCTGTGCGGTGTTGGTCTCTAAGAACGCCCGGTCTTAGAGAACTAATTGTAGGGGTGGTGTTGGTTCCTGAGAACGCTTGGTCCTAGAAAACTACCTGGAATGGTGGTGTTGGTCTCTAAGAACGCTCGGTCTCGGAGAACTACCAAATGACAGACATTCTACGTTGGCGGGCTAGCAGGCACCAGAAGTGAACTGTCTGGAACTCAATGAGGTGTTGGTCCCCGAGATCGCCCGTTCTCGGAAAGCTACCTAGATGGTGTTGGTTTCCAGGACCGCCAGGTCCGGAAAGCTGCTTGGAATAATGGTGCTTATGGCTCCAACGGGTCCTTGTGGGTCCGAGAAGCGACCAATTGACTGGACTGGAGATTGAAAGGCTCATCTTGAACTTGCACGTGGTGTGGTGTTTGAAGACTACATCCGGTCGGGCCAGAGATTGCCGAGCGGGCAAAAATAGGGTGCTTACATATATTATATAATAATATAAAATTATATTAACTTATTATAATAGTAATAGAAGGATAAAAATGAAATTTCTATATAATCTTAAGGGAGAGGATACGTAATACTACCTTCATGCTATCACATAAATCCTTTAAGGCATTGTCGTGAAGGAGCAGCAATCTGGCTTAAGTTTAGGTAGAATTTAGAGACATAATTGAGACTACCTAAAAAGTGTAATAAAATATTTTTGTCTTTAATTTCATCAAAAAAACTTATTAGCAAATTGAAGAGATCTTTCAATGGGAGTAATTGTACCTTAAAATATGTAATGATCTAAAAATCGGACTCGTGTTTGAAAAAGACTAATTTTCTTTGCTGAAAGAACTAAATCATTGTGTTTGATAATATTAAAAAATAAATGAAGATGTTTCCAATGCTGGATAATAGAATTGAAAAAAATAAGAACATTATCAATATAAACAATTGTAAATTAGGAATGAAGATTGAAAATATCATTCATAATTTTTTGACATTCACTTGGAGCATTTTTCAATCCAAAAGGCATTATATTCCATTCATAATGTCCAAATGGTAGTGTAAAAGCAGTTTTGTACATATCTTGTTCTGATATTTGAATTTGCCAAAAACCAGATTTCATGTCAAATTTTGAATATATTTTGGCATGGCAAAGGCGTTGGAGGAGATTTTTCTTGTTAGGAATAGGATACCTAATCCATTGAACAGCATCATTGAGGGGTTTGTAATTAAGAACTAAACAGAGAGCTCCTCTTTCAATTTCAACATTTTTGTGAACATAAAAGGCAGCACAGCTTCACAGAGAATGACTATTGCATATTAATTTTTTGTCAAGAAGATCTCGGATTTCTTTTTTGCAATATACAAAAACTTCGTGGTTCATTTGGATGGGACGAGCTTTGGTACAAATTTTTTTTTCAAAGAAATCAGAAGAATAAGGCAAGGTAACAACATGTTTGTGTCGAGACCAAAAGGCATTGGGTAAATCAGAACATACCTCTTGTTATAATTTAGTTAAAAATTTATTTATAGCTAATTGTACAGTTCCATCTTGTAAAGTGTGTTTGATTTGATTGTAAGTTTTTTCTTCTTTGAGAAATAATAAATGTTTTTCTTTATGAATTATAAAGTTGATAGTGTGATAAGAAATGACAAGATTTTTAAGAGCATTTAGGGCTTTGGTATGAGGAGGACATTCAAAACAAAATGTAACTTTCTTATTTTTAAGGGTAAAATGAATACCTTCAGTGGTAACTCGAAAAGGTTGAAGAAAACTTAGAAAAGGCGTGCCTAAGATGACTTATTATGAGAGATTTTTGACGAGAACAAAAGGAGTTTTGAGACAAGCATTATCGTTGCAAATATGAGCATTGGAAAGTGTATATTGTATTTGAAAAGGAGTGTCTCCAGTAGCAGAAAGACGTTCTCTAGTTTTTACAAAATATTTAGTTGGGATTAAGCCTTCTTGTATACAATTGAGGTCAGCTCCAGAATCAAAAAGAGCAATCGTGTCAAAACGAAATTCTTTGTTAACAACAATAGTAATCTTGACATTCCATTTTTGATAGGAGATTTGAGAAAGTAAGAAAAAATCTCGAGAGTCAGTTTTGAAAGGAATAGAGGTACTAGGAGAAGAATGTTGGAGAAGTAAAACCTGACTTTTGAGATTGTCAAGATCAATTTTGGAAATATTGTGTTCAAGTTTTAAATCTCTTAATTCTTTTTTGACTAAGTTAATTTAAGTTTGTAAATCTTGAATGGTAAGACAGGAAAGTTTTGAAGGTTGATCAAAACATTTGAGAATGTCATTAAGATTATAAGAATTATTTATTAGCAAATTATCTTGTTGAGATTTTTCTACAGATGTTATGCGTTGTTTAAATTGGAGTAAATAATCTTTTTTAACTTGTGGATCTGTAATTTTGTCTATGATATCAAGAAGTAGTTCTTGTTCTTTGGTGATGACATTAATGGTATGGGTGGTTGGACATTGGCAATTAGTTTTAATAACTTGTTCTGAATCGTGGGAGGAAGGAGAAATGTGATGTTCATCTGAAGAGGATTGAGAAGCAATTTCATCTAGTTGTAATTCTTCGTCAGACATAGACGTATTAGAATTTAGGAATAATTGCGTAAGTTGTTGCTTGACTGTGTCATCAATTTCTAAAGAATTAATTTTTTAATTCATGCGGCATTGATTTTTGTAATGGCCAACTTTACCATATTTGTAGCAAGTAAGGACTTTGCATGAGTGTTTAGAAACATGTTTAGGTTTTGAAGGAGAAGATTTAATAGTCTATTATGGTTGAGGTTTTTGATAATAAACGTTGGAGTTAGGTTTTGGTTGACGAAAGAATTTTTATGCAGAAATAGTGTGAGGTTTTTTTACGAGAAGGGGTTATTATGTGAGAATTGTCAAGAAAACCAAATTGTTGACAAAAAGTACCTAGTTCTTTCTTGGAAGTGGCTAAGTTTTTTTGTAGTTGTTGGTTTATTTTGAAATTGGTGCAGATTTCTAAACCTTGTGTTATGATAGCATTGACTAAATCACCATAAGTAAGTTGTTCATAAGGGACGACACCATTGTTATTTTCCTTAAGTTTATCTTTGACCTTTTGGGAGAAGAGTTGGGGAAGACCATTCAAGAATTTTTCTTTCCAGTGGATTTGGCTACAGTCATCATGCATCATAACTTTGGTTAGGAAAACATCTTTGTACCAACAAAAGTCTTGGAGTTTAGAACATCGGAGGTTATTGAGAATTTTAGAAGTTGCAGCTTAAACTTTGGAAGGTTTGCCTAAAAAGTGTTAGGAGATGGAGAAGATAAGAGTGCTAACAACATCTTCTATAGTTTGATTATCTTTAGATTTAATGGAAATACCAATTGAGTCAATTTTAATAGCAGTAAGGATTTGGGTGCGCTTATTCGAGGTGAAGAAATGATTTCACCATCCTTTAAACAATATGTCCAGACCCTTCCTTATAAATAGTTTATTAGTTTAACTGTTTGCTCTTAATCAAAATAAGTATTTATTTTCAAATTATATATCTGCTGATTTCCTTTGTGTTGTATGATGTCGAACTTGTAAACCAACTAGTCGTGTAGCTGTTGTAAGTCTCAGGTTAAGGCAATAGGCATAAATCATTGACCGGCTAAGGTAAGTCTTGTTCATCCCATAGGTCTAAATATGATATATAATTCTGAAATAAATCTTTTAAATGTTAAACATTTAGTTTTCCTAATGAATCGTTTATCTATAATTATATCTTCTACAGCCCAACAACTTTATAGTAGGAATGACTCAACTATCTTTAATCAAGAAAAACAAAGTTTTCAAAATTCTCCAAACTGGACACCTCGTGTTTCTGTTAATCAAATTTATCGAATTAAACCTTTCGATTTCTTATCTAATTATACTATCAAAATAGTTGAACAAACTATTCCTTATACTGAAAAAACAAAACAAATCCAATTACTCAGCCAATCCATTATCAATAAATACAAATAGAAAAAATATAATTATTTACATTTAGAATTAGTACAAGTAGATGTTATTCCCTTACCTCGTCAAGGTCAAAATACTGCAATTCTTCTTACTTTGCAAGATAAAAGACATACAACATTTATCAATAGTACTCTAGGACTCATTAAAATAAGTCTTTATAGTGGACATGTTCACTTCGATTGTTATCTAGGATATGCTGTTTGTCTTCTAGATACTGGTATTCTCAAAGTCTTTACACCCAGAGTAAAAACTTATGGTTATAAGTTAACACCAAGAAATATTCTATTTTCATTAATTTATCGTATACATCTCGAAGCTATGACAATACTTGTAGATCCACGTTGTTGGATCACTAATCCCAAAGGAGAAACACTCATTCTTTACACAATAGTGATTCTAACATTAGTACTCCCAAAACCATACATTGGTAAGATGTCAACCTTCCATTAGAATGGACTTTAGATAATAAGGTCCCTTCTGCAATTGTAAAAAATAAAAATTTAGAATACATTCACGAAAGCACTGACGATAGTGTTTGTCTTAAATTCACAACAGATTCAAGTAGACCAAGATTTTTTGATGCTGGTTCATTTACCAGTACGCAGTTCCAATATTTTTCTTCAAGAAGTTCTTATTCTTCTATCCCTACTTCTTCAATACCTTTTCACTCAGCCCATTTGGAATCTATCCGAACTTCAAGTGTTACACAACCTATCCATTCACAAGCTCCAAAAGATCCACAAGATCTACAAACCTTTGCTCCCACACAATCCTAAATGAATTCGCAATTATGCATGATGGAATAAAAATTTATTTTTGATAAATCTATTCTGGTCCAAGATTTTAATTCCCCACAAAATGAACACAAAAAGAATTGGTTTTTAGAAACTTCTAATCCCATTACTAGAGTCCCTATATGTGAAAATTGTTATCAATTTGTTTAAAAACATAAAATCCATCACAGTTTCTTTGAATGGTTTGAAAATTATTCTAATTATTCTTATCACATTAATGTCATTACTAATTCTGAATAACAATGGGTTACCTCTAGAGATATTATCAAATCCTCTATTCATCATCCAATGGGAAAAATTCATATTCAACATAGATTTAATATCATTACTGCTTCTCCCTTTCAACTTAAAATTGATGCAACATCCCCTAGTGCCAAAGATATTTCTAATATTATGCAACAAAATAACTTCACAAATCAATTCCTCAAAACTATAGGTGATCAATTAAATCGTGTCAAAAACCTTGTCCATAAAGAACAATTAACTACACTTACAACTGTTGAAACCCCTTTATTTAAACCACATGAAATTCCTCAAAATCTTCAAAACAAATTGTCAGATCCTGATTTTTCTTCTCAAATTGATTATAAATTAGCACAAATAAATCAAGTTCTCAGGGTTGTCACTGCACCTGACACTCCTCAATCTTCCAAAACCCATACTATTAATACATTATCTCAACCTACACTTTTTGATATTGAAGCCATTAAACAAACCATAAATGATTCTCAACCTTTAGAACTCAATGCCACTATTAAAAAGCCGAAGTAAAAATTTCAAAGTAGATATGAAAATAATAACACAAAAAATTATTATTCGAAACCTACTCTCCTTGATATGCAATTTGAAGAATGAAATCAATTTACTCAAGCTGCCTATCATAGTGGTACAATTTATGAGTGAAATTTCGACGGTTTTATGAGTGGAATTTCGACGGTATGACCACATATAATATTCTCAATAAACTCCAAAAAAATGACAATGGTTGCATTAACCTATAAAACTAAACAAAAATGTTCCGACTTTGCTATCGCACAAGCTTTAGTAGCTGGTTTTACTGGCCATCTTTAAGCCAAATTGCTGCTCCTTTACGGCAACGCCTTAAAAAGGATCTTTCTGCCTGGTCTAGGGAGCATACCAAAATTGTCAAAACCCTTAAAGAATATGTCCAGACCCTTCCTTGTCTTACGTTAGCAAATCCTAATACCTTCAAAATAGTTGAAACCAATGCCTTAGATGTTGGTTATGGCGGTATCCTAAAACAAGTTCTCAATAATAAAGAAAAATTGGTTAGGTTTACTTCAGGTACTTGGAACCCTACTCAAAAGAATTATAGTACTATCAAAAAGAAAATTTTGGCTATTGTTTTATGTATTTCTAAATTTCAAAGTGATTTATTAAATCAAAAATAAACCATTGTGTTTGATAATATTAAAAAATAAAAGAAAATGTTTTCAATGGTGGATACTAGAATTGGAAAAAATAAGAACATCATCAATATAAACACTGGTAAATTGGGAACAAGGATTCAAAATATCATTCATAATTTTTTGAAATTCACTTGGAGCATTTTTCAATCCAAAAGGCATTATGTTCCATTCATAATGTCCAAATGGTAGTGTAAAAGCAGTTTTGTACATATCTTGTTTTGATATTTGAATTTGCCAAGAACCAAATTTCATGTCAAATTTTGAATATATTTTGGCATGGCAAAGGCGTTGGAGGAGATTTTTCTTGTTAGGAATAGGATACCTAATCCATTGAAGAGCATCATTGAGGGGTTTGTAATTAATAACTAAATGGGGAGCTCCTCTTTCAATTTCAGCATTTTTGTGAACATAAAAGGTGGCACAGCTCCACGGAGAATGATTATTGCGTATTGATTTTTTGCTAAGAAGATCTCAGATTTCTTTTTTGCGATATTCAAAAAGTTTGTGGTTCGTTTGGATGGGATAAGCTTTGGTAGAGATTTGCTTTTCAGAGAAATCAGAAGAATAAGGTAAGGTAACGACATATTTGTGTTGAGACCAAAAGGCATTGGGTAAATCAGAACATGCCTCCTATTGTAATTTAGTTAAAAAATTTTATTTATAGCTAATTGTATAGTTCCATCTTGTAAAGTGTGTTTGATTTATTGTAAGTTTTTTCTTCTTCGAGAAATAATAAATGTTTTTCTTTATGAATGATAAGGTTGATAGTGTGATGAGAAATTGCAAGATTTTTAAGAGCATTTGGGTCTTTGGTACGAGAAGGACATACAAAAGGAAATGTAACTTTCTTATTTTAAAGGGTAAAATGAATACCTTTAATAGTAACTTGAAAAGGTTGAAGAAGAGTGAGAAAAGGCGTGATTAAGATCACCTCTTTTGCGAGATTTTTTATGAGAACAAAATGAGTTTTGAGACAAACATTGTTGTTGTAAATATGAGCATTGGAAAGTTTATATTATATTTGAAAAGGGGTGCCTACAGCAGTAGAAAGACGTTCTCTAGTTTTTTCAAAATATTTAGTAGGGATTAAGCCTTCTTATATACAATTGAGGTCAGCTCCAGAATCAAAAAGAGCAATCGTGTCAAAACGAAATTCTTTGTTAACAACAATAGTAATCTTGACATTCCATTTTTGATAAGAGATTTGAGAAAGTAAGAAAAAATCTGGAGAGTCAGTTTTGAAAGGAACAGAGGTACTAGGAGAAGAATGTTGGAGAAGTAAAACCTGATTTTTGAGATTGTCAAGATCAATTTTGAAAATATTGTGTTCAAGTTTTAAATCTCTTAATTCTTTTTTGACTAAGTTAATTTAAGTTTGTAAATCTTGAATAGTAAGACAGGAAAGTTTTGAAAGTTGATCAAAATGTTTGAGAATGTCATTAAGATTATAAGGATTATTTAGAAGCAAATTATCTTATTGAGATTTTTCTACAGAGGTTAGGCTTTGTTTAAGTTAGAGTAAATAATCTTTTTTAACTTGTGGATCTGTAATTTTGTCTATGACATCAAGAAGTAGTTCTTGCTCTTTGGTGATAACATTAATGGTATGGGTGGTTGGACATTGGCAATTAGTTTTAATAACTTGTTCTGAATCGTGGGAGGAAGGAGAAATGTGATATTCATCCGAAGAGGATTGAGAAGCAATTTCATCTAGTTGTAATTCTTCATCAGACATAGACGTATTAGAATTTAGGAATAATTGCGTAAGTTGTTGCTTGACTGTGTCATCAATTTCTAAAGAATTAATTTTTTAATTCATGCGGCATTGATTTTTGTAATGGCCAACTTTACCATATTTGTAGCAAGTAAGGACTTTGCGTGAGTGTTTAGAAACATGTTTAGGTTTTGAAGGAGAAGATTTAATAGTCTATTGTGGTTGAGGTTTTTGATAATAAACGTTGGAGCTAGGTTTTGGTTGACGAAAGAATTTTCATGCAGAAATAGTGCGAGGTTTTTTTACGAGAAGGGGTTATTATGTGAGAATTGTCAAGAAAACCAAATTGTTGACAAAAAGTACCTAGTTCTTTCTTAGAAATGGCTAAGTTTTTTTTGCAATTGTTGGTTTATTTTGAAATTGGTGCAGATTTCTAAATCTTGTATTGTGATAGCATTGACTAAATCATCATAAGTAAGTTGATCGTAAGGGACAACACCATTGTTGTTTTCCTTACGTTTATCTTTGACTTTTTAGGAGAAGAGTTTGGAAAGACCATCTAGGGATTTTTCTTTCTAGTGGGTTTGGCGATAGTCATCATGCATCACAACTTTGGTTAGGATAACATTTTTGTACCAACAAAAGTCTTAGAGTTTAGGACATCGGAGGTTATTGAGAATTTCAGAAGTTGCAGCTTCAACCTTAGAAGGTTTGCCTAAAAAGTGTCAGGAGATGGAGAAGATAAGAGTGCTAACAGCATCTTCTATAGTTTGATTATCTTCAGATTTAATGGGAGTACCAGTTGAGTTAGTTTTGATGGTAGTAAGGATTTGAGTGCGCTCATTGCAGGTGAGGAAATGATCTCACCATCCTTTAAGGTGGCCAGTAAACCAGCTACTAAAGCTTTTGCGACAGTAAAGTCGGAAGATTTTTGTTTAGTTTTATAGGCTAAGGCAACCATTGTCATTTCTTGGAGTTTGTTGAGAATATTATATTCAGTCATACCATTGAAATTTCACTCATAAATTGTACCACAATGATAGACAACTTGAGTAAATTGATTTCGTTCTTCAAATTGCATATCAGGGGGAGTAGGTTTGGGATAATAATTTTTTGTGTTATTATTTTCATATCTACTTTGAAATTTTCACTTCGGATTTTTAGTAGTGGCATTAAGTTCTAAAGGTTGAGAATCATTCATGGCTTGTTCAATGGCTTTAATATCAAAAAGTGTAGGTTGAGATAACATATTAATAGTATGGGTTTTGAAAGATTGAAGATTGTTAGGTACAGTGACAACGCTGAGAACTTGATCTATTTGTGGTAATTTATGATCAATTTGAGAAGAAAAATCAGGACCTGACAATTCGTTTTGAAGATGTTAAGGAATTTCATGTGGTTTAAATAAAGGGGTTTCAGTAGTTGTAAGTGTAGTTAATTTTTCTTTATGGACAAGGTGTTCGACACGATTTAATTGATCACCTATAGTTTTGAGGGATTGATTTGTGAAGTTATTTTATTGCATAATATTAGAAATATCTTTGGCACTAGGGGATCTTGTATCAGTTTTAAGTTTAAAGGGAGAAGCAATGATGATATTAAATCTATGTTGAATATGAATTTCTTCCATTGGAGGATGAATAGAGGATTTGATAATATCTCTAGAGGTAACCTATTGTTGTTTAGAATTAGTAATGATATTAATTTGATCAAAATAATTGAGAATAATTTTTAAACCATTCAAAGAAACTGAGATGGATTTTATGTTTTTGAACAAACTGATAAAATTTTTTTACGTATAGGGACTCTAGTAATGGGATCAAAAGTTTCTAAAAATCAATTCTTTTTGTGTTCATTTTGTGGGGAATTAAAATCTTGGACCAGAATAGATTTATCAAAAATAAAATTTTTTTCAATCATACATAATTGCAGATTCATTTGGGATTGTGTGAGAGAAAAGGTTTGTGGATCTTGTGGATCTTCTGGAGCTTGTGAATAGATAGGTTGTGCAACACTTGAATTTTAGATAGATTCCAAATGGGCTGAACGAAAAGGTACTGAAGAAGTAGGGATAGAAGAATAAGAACTTCTTCGAGGAAAAGATTGGAACTACGTACTAGTAGATGAGCCAGCATCAGAAAATCTTGGTCTACTTGAATATGTTGTGAATTTAATACGAACACTACAGTCAGTGCTTTCATGAATGTATTCTAAATTTTTGTTTTCTACAGTTGCGGAAGGGATCTCATTATCTAAAGTCCATTCTAATGGGAGGTTGACATCTTCCCAACGTATAGTTTTGGGAGTACTAATGTTGGAATCACTATTGGTGTAAAGAAGGAATGTTTCTCCTTTAGGACTAGTGATCTGACAATGTGGATCTACAAGTGTTGTCATAACTTTGAGATGTATATGATAAATTAATGAAAATGGAATATTTCCTGACATAACCAGAAGTTTTTAGTTTGAGTGTAAGCATTTTGAGAATACCAGTATCTTGAAGACAAACAGCATACCTTAAATAACAATCGAAGTGAACAGGTCCACTATAAAGGCTTGTTTTAATGTGTCCTAGAGTACTATTGATAAATGTTGTATGTCTTTTATCTTGCAAAGTAAGAAGAGTTGCAGTATTTTGACCTTGATAGGTTAAGGGAACAACAGTTATTTGTACTAATCCTAAATATAAATAATTATATTTTTTCTGTTTGTATTTATTAATAATGGATTGATTGAGTAATTGGATTTGTTCAGTTTTTTCAGTATAAGAAATAGTTTGTTTAACTATATTGATAGTATAATTAAATAAGAAACCAAAAGGTTTGATTTGATAAATAGAAACACGAGGAGGTGTCCAGTTTGGAGAATTTTGAAAACTTTGTTCTTCTTGATTAAGGATAGTTGAGTTATTACTACTATAAGATTGTCGGGATATAGAAGACATAGTTCTGGAAAAACGATTCATTAGAAAAACTAAATGTTCAACATTAAAAGATTTATTTCAAAATTATATATCAAATTCAGACCTATGGAATGAATAAGACTTACCCTAGTCGATCAACGACTTATGCCTACTGCCTCAACTTGAGACTTATAATAGCTACGCAACTAGTTGGTTTACAGGTTCATCATCATACAACACAAAGGAAATAAGCAAATATATAATTTGAAAATAAATTTTTACTTTGATGAAGAGCAAATAGTTAAACCAATAAACTATTTATAAGGAATCTGGCTTTGGTACCATAACTGACTAACTAACCTAGGTAAGTAGCAATGAAACAAATTTAAATAAAAAATTAAAAGAACGAACCAGTTAACTGGAAATAATTGAAATAATTAAATATTGGAAGAAGAACAAACAGTTGTATTGAAATGAAGAAATCGTTGTCAACGTCTTACAGGCACATCCCAGAGGGATAACAAAACCAGGTAACCCATTGTTGTTCAGAATTAGTAATGACATTAATTTGATCAAAATAATTAGAATAATTTTCAAACCATTCAAAGAAACTGAGATAGATTTTATGTTTTTGAACACATTGATAAAATTTTTCACATATAGGGACTCCAGTAATGGGATCAAAAGTTTCTAAAAACCAATTCTTTTTGTGTTCATTTTGTGGGGAATTAAAATCTTGGACCAGAATAGATTTATCAAAACTAGATTTTTATTCAATCATACATAATTGCGAATCCATTTGGGATTGTGTGGGAGAAAAGGTTTGTGGATTTTCTGAAGCTTGTGAATAAATAGGTTGTACAACCATGGTATTACATATCTCCCATTTTAGGGATTCTATCTCTAGAGGGATAGATAATCTGAAACTTTTTTTTATTGTCAAATATAAATTTTATAGGACTAACAGAATATTATATTCAATCCTTCACTCTTTATTCCTCAAACGAATAGGGCAATAGGATTCTAAGCGATTAGGCTTAGCTTTTGAACATCAGCTCAGTTTTTGAACATGAATTCAAGTATCGTTTTGAATACCATTCCCAATATCCAGTTCTTTTTCTTCCTAGCTACTCCTACTTCCACCATATTAGAGGGCAAGCCATGTGGTAAGGTCGAGTAAGTAGCTGTGTGGTGAGACACACGGTCTCAGATTCGATTTTCTCTTAAATTAAACTCATGATTTAAGTGAGAAGTCATGGCGGTAGGTTGTTGTGCTAGCTCTCTACAAAGAATTAGTCCCACCGAAGGTAGAGATACCCCTATTATCAAAAAAACAAAAACAAAAACAAAAAAAGAGGGCATACCACGACGCAGTGGTACCTAGGCATTGTGGGCATAAAAACATCCTATCTGCACACCAGAGATAGAGTTGTAAACATCTTATCTTCTCAGATCCCACAATGATGCGAGTCTTGTGTACTAAACTGCCCAATAATGATTGAAACTCTTTAGAAATATAAAGATTGCTGTTGAGTGTAATGGGTGAAAAAATAAGGTTGATTATAAAACCATTCTACAATGTTGATTCTATTTGCGGACAAGTTTTGCGGGGCAATTTTCGGTTCCTCTGCAATTCAGGATGTTGAATGTTCAATATTTTTTTGCTTGCTTTTGATGGTGTCCCAGCGAAGTATAGGTCAATATATCTGTCATGTTCCCTATGCAGCTAGGCAAGATTTGGGCTAGGCATGAGAGTATAAAAATAGTAACTATTAACATATCTACATGAAAGAAAATCCTGTATTATTTCCCATGTACAAAAAAAAAAAAAAAAAAAAAAAGAAGGCCTTGTACATTATCACAGTAAGTGTAGAGAATTTCTCTCTCATAAACAAGCTAGTGAACCTATTCAAGTCCAGGCAAACAGGCCATTAGTTTTGGGCCAGCCATAGGCGAAATTCTAATCTGCTGATTTAACTCTCTAGCTCAGTGTTCCAAGTGACCTCCGACATTTAAAACTGCGCCTTTTTACCGGCTTTTTAACTAGTTTTTTGCTATTTACTAGGTCAGTGTTGGTTTTTTAAAATAAAAATTTATAAACAAAAAGTCAAAAAACTATAATAGGTAAAAATTTGAACTTCGGTAGGGAAAAAAAAAAAAAAAAAGTTGGAACGGTAAAAAAGTTAATCCAAGCGGAAAATCAACTCTCGTAACGCTAATTTGTTGCACAGAGCTGACTCCATGTTGCAGAGCCAATGGGACCCAACAGATTCCAAGATTATGGGCAGTGGCGCAAAAGGAGTAGAGGATGCATCAATGTTAGAATTGGAGGCGTGGGAGCAATTGATGGAACATTAGAGCACTAATTAATTTTCAAGACAAAGCACAAGACAGAAAGGTAAGAAGACCTCTCAACTAACATATTTTTGTAATCTCCCAAAACAATTGCTAGGTCTCTCTCTGTGTTTGTGTCTTGTTTGAGCTCGTAAATTTGGACCACCACCACCAATTCTTCAAGTCACGATTAAATTAAATATTTTTAAAATGGTCTTTTGATGTTTGATCAATCTATAAGAATTCTATACGTCCAATTCTCAATATCTTTTTGTGTGGACCAGGTGGGGTGGGATTTCATATCTCTTCCATTACTCAAGAAATGCAGTTGCCCCTACCAAACCTACATATTATATATATATACATGTGTGTGGAGAGAGAGAGAGAGAGAGAGAGAGGCATGTGAAAAGTATCGGTGGAAGAGACAAATTCAGAGGAAAATCTTGCCTGGATTTACTCCTAAGAAAACATTAAAAATTCCAAAACTTGTGAGATTAGTGAAAGATGCTGCCTGATACCATGGCACATCACATTGCTTATGGTTTAGGTGTTTTCTCACTGGGCCCAGACTAAACAGTTTCTGGGACAAGGAATGTGTATTGTCTATTTAAGATTTTAACTTTGTAAGCATTTCAGTATTAAACTAAAAAAAAACTCCATTTCATTTTATGTTGAACAGTGAATACTAACATAAACAAATCTATACAAAAGTTTATGGTAGGTAAATGAAGTGATTGCCCATCAACCACTGTAATAGAGGAGATTAGTATCAGAGGGATATCAAAATCCTTCGGCCGAATTAAGATATTTGCAAAGATATGGGTTTAAACATATAAAGATTGACTTGATATTACCAATGTAGGAGTTAACTTTAAGGTTTGAGGTGGACCAGATGTACACATAATATTTTCTAAATCCGTAATTTCTAAGTCGCAATAAAGAAACTTTATCAGTGCGTAAAAGCCCGTCCTGGTGCCTCAGAATTCTTGTATATTATATATGAAATAAATTTGCATTTGGTCAAAATATTGCTGTTATAATATAGTTACTTTTATCATAATTTTGTATAGCCCTAAATACATTTGATGATGTTCCCTTTTGTGCTCTTTTGTTGCCTTCTAAACTTGTTTTCACGTAAATATAGAAAGAAGAATGCTAGCATGAGTAGTCAATATTGATCACTTATCACTTGATACTATCCACATCAACTGGGATCCACCAGCTGAAGATGAGCCATGCTGAGGTGGCTAAGGCAAGCATTAGCCGAAAGGTGACGAACACTCACAACTAATGTTAGCACCACTCATATAGGAAAGGCAAATTTTATAAAAAGTTGAGGTGTCCACAAGATGAGCCATCAAAATGCCTAACATTTTATTTCCTTCTTTCTTTTTTCAAATGAAAAGATAAATATATAATTGCAACCTAACAAGTACTTTAAGTTGATTACATTAAAAATGTGAAGATAATAATAAGTACAAAGATCATAATAATGACATAAACCTTTTCTTTGACAGCATTGGCAGTACCACATTTGAATGTTAGGCAATGGTGTGCATTGTTAAATATATGTTTGTATATGTATATATATATATATTATGAGTAAGATAGGTCGACCGTTGTTGTTTTTCGAGGTTTAAATTAAGATGGAAAAAGAAAAAAGAAAAAGATTGGCCTTCCCAAAGCTATTGAGAAACCTTTAGTGGAGATTACAGTATCATATCCTGTAGATTACTTAAACTAAGAATTACAATTGTGAGTATCTCCCTTGAAAGATTAACCTACATATATATATATATATATACACATATATGTACATATAATGACAACTTCTGATAGAAGAAACACATGGGGAGCATTTTCATTTCTAATATATTTGACAAAGACATCCTTCAAATGATAAAAGGGGCATTGTGTCCCATGATTGAAAAAAGTTTGAATGGATTGGGAAAACATAATTCACGTCACAGGCATCAAACAAGCAGGACAATGCATGAAAAGTGACCATGAAGATGTCCTCTAGTTTCTTCCTCCATAAAACATTTGTAAAAAAAATTGGGTTAACGATAATGGCGGGGGATGCATATATAATTATACAGGTACACGCTAATATCACTAATTATGTTGTCAGGGCACTTGGCTTGTTAACACTGATCCAGAATTGTGCCAATGAGTCCTACCTTGCATGTCTAGCTCCAAATAAGCTTAACAGGATAGTTAGAAACTTACGACAATTAGGTCAAATCTAATGCATGTGCACATGTGTTTAAAAACTTAGAAGGTGCTTGTAATGACTAATCATTAGAGTGATGTCTAGCTAACATATATTTTTCCTTAGGCGTAACATATAAGCCATTAGCATATTGTGGCCACCAAAGAATAATTTAGTTTTAATTTTTTTATTTTCTGGGTTGGATGAATGATTAGAGTTCAAGTCATTATATAGTTTGTTGAAAAGGTTGAATTTCATATTAGAATGATTTGTTTGGACCAAACATTTCTTCTTTTTCTAGGGAATAGATGCAGGTCCTACACACCAGAGGGTACTGATTTTGTAAATTCTATCAGTAAGGCCTGCAGAGGAACACTCACCGGCAAGGTGTTGATATGAGGAAAAGAGCAAAACAGGAACATGATTGAAGCTCTCAAATACCCTCCTTCATTTAATTTCTATAGGTCCACTGGAGTTCTGATACAACCATCTATAACCAAAGAAAACAGATGAAAGACTGCAAACTGACAAAAACTTTGCTTACTACAAGTTTGGCCCTTGTGCCATCAGCTTATTTACCTCTCCAAGCTAAGAAGAACAAACCAATCATAAACTAAACAAGAGATAGAAATACTAAGTCCCACAATAACAAAGCAATCTATTTGAATAAAATAACACCATTTGATCTATTCTTTAAAGATTAAATGCTGCTGCTTCAGCCTTGTCCGTATAACGCAGTCGCATAATGGTGCTTCTTGAACTTCTTTGTGTTTCTCTCTCCTAGTGATTTCCTGAGAGATGAACTCTTGAAATTTTCCCCTCAATATGAAATAGGAACAAATGCAATCAAATGTTTACTGACAGAAGGCACTCAGAAATGTGGTGTTGTAGAGGGGAAAGATACACGCTGTGACAGAATGGTAGTGAGAATTGTGCCGGTTATGTAGCTAAGGTTGCTTCCACTAGGAGCCGGGGACAATAGTTCCGATGTAGCCAAATCCTATGATAGTAAATGTTATGGTTTGGAGGAAGAGATAGACGAAGTAGTAGTTCTTCCCATAGAGGTAATCGTAGCATCCACTGAAGAAGAGGAATGCTCCAAAACAAAGCTCCACTAGATGAATTCTGTAAATTTTAAACCCACAAAACGCAAGAACTAATGTAGATGAGCATGCATAGACCATTCATGCAGAACAGAAAATGCTTCGACAAGATGCCTTATGTTGACTGTATGCAAGTAAATTGAGAATTCGAAGTCATTTCACCTGTCTCCAATCCTGAATAGGGGTCTCTTTGGTGCTTTGGTGTTTGATTTGCTCTTGAGAGTATCTCCAAGTTTTTCGGTGACAACCCATTCATTATGTCTCCCTGCTTCTAGCAGACCAATAAAGGTCGCCTTAGTACGGTGCAGAGACATCACGTTTTCAAAAAGGATCCAGTAGAACAGTAGATGAATTGACCTGCAATCCAATTGAAGTTAAAGAATATATGGTATTTACACTTTGCTTCTGCTAGCTAGAAGATCATGTATTGTTTCATAAAAATAATGAATTTACGAAGTCTACTAGACCTTGGAGTTCCAACTGCATTCAGAGTTGTGATGATAGAAGGAATGTAAATGGCTCCCCATTTGGGAACATCAACTTCAGGTACCAAAATGGTCAATGGAAGCACGACACAGTAAAAGATGAAGGTGACCATATGAGCTATGATCTTTCGGACAAAGAAGAAGCTGTAGATCACATACACTTTCTTCCACACTGTCACTTTCTGCAGCAATATTCAAAATAAAAAGATGGGTAAACAACATTTTTCCATTACAACAAACAATCAATTTCCACAACGGTTTTACGCAATAAACTGACCTTGTTTCTAATGATTTCCATCACCATTTTCCTGAACAAATTAGCAGGGCCACAGGACCATCTGTGTTGCTGGTAGCGGAAGGCTTTGAACGTACTAGGAAGTTCGCTTTTCACCTGTAATATAAACAAAAGTTACAAAATAGCAATCCTCATTAATCACTAGCTTCATTTCCCTCCTTCACCATGCCTCGTCCAAAGCAACTTCGTATATTAGTAGTATGATTCTTGACTTATTTTGTTACCAAACGCGGTGAGGCAGTGATTGTGACGTTTATTTTTGATTTCGAAAAGCAAGGGGAAATAATGGGCCATGAATCCGTGATGATCATAATATGGACTAGTGCCACCATAAACCGAATAAAAAACCATCTTGAACTATGCAGAAGCATGAAAGTAAACAGAAAATAAAAACAGATACCTGCAAGTCACCAAGGTAAACAAATTTCCAGCCCTTGAGACTAGCTCTGACAGCAAGATCCATGTCCTCAACTGTTGTTCGGTCCTTCCACCCTCCGGCTTCATTGATTGCAGCAATTCTCCATACACCAGCAGTCCCTGCAGTATTATTTCATTCATGCATTTTAACAAATAACTCAATGGCACAACAAACAATGCTTCTGAGTGACAGTTTGCTGGAGATGATTGTGAAACTTACTTGAAAATAGATTACTATGCACGGTTATGAATTATAGGTTGTTCTTAGGCTTTTTGCAAATCATTATCATGAAAGCTTGTTTACCATTGAAACCAAAGAAGGCATGAGTAGATGATCCCACTTCTTGCTCCACTTTGAAATGATAATCCAATGACATCTCTTGCATCCTTGTCATTAAGCACTCATCAGAATTTACTGCAAAAG
The DNA here is from genome assembly GCA_033060915.1 of Euryodendron excelsum. Taxonomy (NCBI): domain Eukaryota; kingdom Viridiplantae; phylum Streptophyta; class Magnoliopsida; order Ericales; family Pentaphylacaceae; genus Euryodendron; species Euryodendron excelsum. Next base: position 19,167,819 of record CM065382.1, on the reverse strand, counting down.
CCACCCCGAAGAAAAAAAAAAATTATTTAGAATTTTCATTACATAGTGCAAGAAATCCAAATTTCAATTAATTGTAAAATAAGACAACATTTCTACAAATAAAGAATCTTAATTAAAGAATGTAAATAATTGTAGAAGTTCTTAAATTTTGTAGGGACCACTGTAAAATTACTCCCGTTTAACAAGTTATTAAGTGATTGATTAAATTAAAATAAATGTAAAATTACCCAAATTTTAGAGGGTTAATATAGTAATGTTTTGAAAACCGAACCGTTGAGCGAACCAGCAAAGAGATCAAGTAACGGGTCATTAGTTTAATCGTTTGGTCAACCGTTAATGACCCACAATGTAATAATTATATAATTAATAATAATAAAATGTGTCTTATTTTTCTACACTAATTTTGATACTTAAAAACTAAAATTTTAAAATTAAAACAAAAAATTTTGTCTTAAAAAGATTGAACCGGACAGTCTAATAACTGGTTTAACTTACTGGGTTGTGGTTCTTGTTGGCTTTGATCAAAACGAATTTAGAAAGTTGACAAGACTGTTTTTCAATCGATCAACGATTCAACCTGTCAAGTTGGTACGATTTTTAAAACATTTCAATACAGTATGCTTACTTGTCACTACCCCGAAATCTATAGAACGTACCAAAAAAAAAAATTAAAAGTTTTGAGAGCCATGGCCAACCTGCCGTTGGTTCCGCCAATGCATCGCACAATAATGCTAATGTGGCACTCAAATAATTTTGGAATAATTGGTTTAAGTTAAAATCAGATGATCTTTTAGTGGTTTAAAAGTAAACACATGACTCCTTCTGTAGTTTGAACTTATCTGTAAAATGAATGAAAACCATTAGATTGAACGAAGATTCTATTATACAGGTATTTTTATCACTTTAGCTTTTCAAATTAAAATATTAAAAAGACGATTTAGTAAAATAAAAAAAAACTTAATAGACAAGCCTTTATTTTGGCATAAGAGGGTCAAATTACCCTTTTAATGTTTTAATTTAAAGAGATAAAATGAAAAAAATACCTCTATAATATAATTTTTGTTAAATTTAAAAATTTTTATTCACTTTGCAGATAAGTTCAAATCATATAGGGTCATGTGTTCACTTTTAAACTATAAAGATGTCATTTGATTTTAGTTTTAAACTATAAAGATGTCATTTGATTTTAATTCAAATCACAAGAAATTAGAGTGTAATTATCTCAATAATTTTTTAAAAGTGCAAAGAATCCACTATGGCCCCTACCACATTACTGCTCTGCAACTGCTACGTGCGTTGGCAATCTTCTATTTATTTCCTCAAATATTCCAAATCAGATGATAGCGAGCCGTCTACTTTTTGTCCTCACGTGACACGAGGAACTTGCCAAGTCAACAGAACACAGGCGAATTTACCATACAAACCCTTTCTCTTCACTATATATTTCGTCTCGAAGTGTCGGTGAGGGGAGTGGGGTCCACCAACAACATGCTTGAGTACCAGATTCAAGTGTAATGGCACGCGCATGAGGGCATGTGAAATAACAAATTAGCCCTCGTGCTTTATAGTTTACTACATGAATTTGCTCTTCACTAATGAGAATGACAAACCTAGCCCTAGGATGGCAATTTGACCCAAGCAGGTCCCCGACCCAAATAGAAACAGTATCGGGTTTTAATAAAAAGGTGGGTGGGTCATGTAAAAAAGAACTAAATTCGAAACAGGTACAATATAAGGCGTGAAAAAAATAACAAAACTCGATCCTAATTTAATTATGTATTAAAAATTAACATAATATCTTTATTATATTGTCATAATACAAAAATTTTACTTAATATGTATAGATAGTTTATATAACAAAATATTATCTACCTCTTATCATATAAACTAATTATTATATTTAAAAAATATGTGATGTTAGAAAAATATTGCCTACATAGTGAACAAAAAATAAAAATTTTAAGGGTTAAGTAAATCTGGGGCAAACGGTTGCTTTCGTCAAAAGTTCTGGATACTTGCGTGATTTTGAAAGATACTGTCTTGAATTTCTCAGTATGCCATGGGTAAACTGACATATATATATTTCTTTTATTCACAGTAATTAATGACCATTGGTTTCGTTCATAATCAAAGACAAAAATCTGTATTTATAGCCGCTGAAAACGGTAATAACACTCAATTAATGGTATATAAGGTTTATTAACATGGAAAGACAACTCAATGCACGATATTCTTGCTCAAATAAGAATTTAAAAAAGTCAGATATATGTCGTTTTTTAGGTTGTTTATGACGATCAATTTTCTATGGCAAATTTTTTATGACGAAGGTTAATGAGACCCAATTTTTATTGAATCCCATGTTGGGTATAAATGGGTGGTGTATTTTTGGTATGTATGGGTCCCAATTCCCGAACCGCGATCAACGGTTACAAGACAAACCATGTGTCGTAATCACACGGCAAGTAAATTGGTCCTACCCTTTGATTAATGAGGTTAGAACTCCCGCGCAGTCTGCAACAAATCCCGCCGAAGAGTAGATAAAACTAAAAGAAGTTCCCCAAAATATACGTACATAAATGCTTACGTATTTTATTAATATTTATGTATAGTAGTTATATAAATGGGTACTGTCATTGACAGTAGAGTAGACCACCGACAGTATTTTGAATGCAGCATAAGGAAATGTGTGTCGTCATTACTGTGTGATTTGGGGTAATTAAGGCCTAAATAAGGGAGCTTAATCATGGTTAATTCAAGCATTGAATTGAGCTTACCAAACCTCCAACGAGCTTGAACAAGGGCAATCTCAGGGTTGAGGGCGAGGAAGGGGATGGCTCGTCGGAGATAGTCCGGTTCCGGCCGGAAGTCGGCATCGAAAATGGCGACGAACTCACAGTGTTTAACGTAGTCACGCTTCAATCCTTCCTTGAGAGCACCGGCTTTGTAGCCTCCCCTGGTTTCTCTAATTTGGTAAATTATGTTAACGCCTTTGCTAGCCCACCTCTGGCACTCTTTCTCCACCATATGCTGCAACATTAAATGTGTTTTTTTCTTTATTTTTCATGGAAAATCAACACAATCCAGATGAGAAATTGAAGAATTTGAACTGTCAATGATGTTGATTATGGTATGTTAACAATGATTTATAAATAAAAGGTATGGCGAAGCTGAGTGAGGACCCTAGTGAGAAGTTCAGCAATGACAGATGTGAATTTGGTATTGTTCTTATAGATAATGGTGAATGTAGGGTTAAATTGCAAAGAAAACAGAAGATAGATCTAAAAATGAATATCAAGGCCAAGAACAAGCCAAGAATTTCACCAATTTACATTAACATTGCATTGTTTACTGAACTTAATTTCACGAAGAAGCTTTTGGTAGTTACTCTTTGGATGGAGGGGTTCAATATTTTTGAGTACCTTGATGACAGGGTCAGTAGAATCATCGAGTACTTGGATCACAAGACGATCTGACGGCCACGAAAGGTTACAGGCAGCCCCAATTGAGATCTTGTAAACCTGTCCCAAATAAACCACAAACCAAAAAAAACAGCAAACTTCAGCTTTCATCACATACCCAGAAACCAAGCAGCAAGAGAATCAACACTACCAAAACACATAATCCATAATCAAGAACAGAGAGAGAGAGAGAGAGAGAGAGCAAACCTCTCTTTCATTGTACATTGGGATTTGAACTAGGACGACAGGGAAAGCCTCATTACCGATTTCCACGTCTTCACGAACTGGCTCCCATTTGTATCTCTTGTCCGGCTTTTTCCAGAAGAGCTTGACGAGGATGATGACGACACCCATGTACAGCCTCTCCACGAATAGCATCAGTGCCATGGCCAAGCTTACGTACACACCAACCCTCAGCAGTGGAACTATCAATGGTGCTTTGATAAGTTCCCAAATCAGCCCAATTAGCCCCGCTATGTCATCCCTCGCCCCTTGAAATGTCTCTGGTATCAGAGCCTTTGCAGTGACAACATCAGCCATTCTCTCTCTCTCTCTAGCTTAAAACAGAGCAGTGGCAAAAAAAAAAAAAAAACTGGGGACTCAAAACAGGGGAAAATTTGTAATTGGCTCTAGTGTCCCAAAGAAGCCCACTGGATTTGCTCTTTCCCTCTCTATCACCCTGTATAGAAATCTATGTATAGACAAGTGGATTGTAAAAGAATGTGATAGTTGACGAGGCACGTATACTCCGACGAGGAGAACCCAGGTCAGATCTCTCTCTCTGTCTCTCTCTGTCTCTCTCCCCCTTTCGAAGGTCTCCTCTTTTAGAGTTTCTGCCAAACAAGACTTCTGTTTTTCTCTATCAAAGTAGAAGAGAGACAGAGCAGTGTTGCGGCATTGTCCAAGAGAAAGACCGAGAGAGAGTGAGGTGTTGAGAGAAAGAAGAGCAAGTAATGGAGAGCGAGAGAAGTGGGTGTTTTATAGTCCGTTTTGGTCTTTGTTTGGATTTTTACTACCGACGCTCTCTCTCTCTCTCTCTCTTTCTTTTTATTTATTTATTTATTTATATTTGGTGATTTGATATATGGTGTATGATTTGTTAGTCTGTAGGGCTTCTTTTGCAAGAGAGACTGTACAAATTATATGTGTGGGTCAACCGCCGGCGACCGTCGTCAGGTCACGGCGAATGGTGTCAGATGCCGGCGCGTATTCCAAGCTAGTCAGCGAGGGGCAGGGTTTTCTGCAATCAATTACTAGGGTTTTACTGCCGTTTTATGGGACCACAATTATGCCATGTCATGACGACCCAATGATATTAATTTCGGATTGAAAAAAGAGTTGTGGTCTTGAATCTCAAGGATAATGAAGAGGAGAGGAGAGAAAGAAAAAAAAAAGAATACTTTTATTTCTATTATTTTAGATTTTTTTTTTTGGGTTTTATATTTTAGTGTTTATTATATTTTTTATTGTCAAATTAAGACCTTAGGATTTAATATATAGAAACAGTCACTGCGTACGTAAAATAAAGTTGCATATAATCTTTTTCAAATCTTGTAGTGACAAGAGTCTCATAAACTAAGTTGATTTTTTATTTGTTTCATGGTTGTGTTATATTTGCAAGTGCTTACTGATCTAAATTTTTGTATTTTTGGAGTTTTTCTTTTATTAATCATGTATTTTGTTTTAGCATTAATTGATTAAATAGTGCCTATGATTCATACATTTTTTGGACTAATGTAGGATGGTTTTAGTCTAGCTAGACTATTCGCAGAAAATTTTAAAAAATTAATTTTTTGAGGCCCTCTTAAAATATTATATCATCCTACTTGATCTTCTCACAATGTAATGAATGCCATTAGTCAAGTCCCAAACACTTAGACCTGGTTTGGCACTAGCTTATGTATGTAATTTTTTTTACTATTTTTTTATAGTAACTTTAGAGGTAAAAAAAAATGACTGAAATAGTTTTTTTAATTTTTAATGACTTTTTTAATCAACATTCAATTTTTATTTATTTATTTTGTGGTTATGTATAACCGTAAATTCTATAAAAAAAAAATAAGGGAATTTCATTTAAAAAAAATGCTAAAGATTAAAAAATACCTAATAAAGAAGTTGCGTAAATAAGTTAGGTGATTAAAAAAAATAACGTGGTACTCTAAGACTTCACATGAACCAAATAATTACTCCTAAAAATGTGCAAAATGAAATATCTGAGAAAAATTTGCAAAAGAAGATAATACGCTTACCAAAAGGTTAGGTACATCTGTCACTTTGAGATGAAACGAAGAGTTCCTAATGAGGCAAGATTCACGTTAGGATAGTCCAATAATTAACAGCCACCTGAATACGAAAACCACATTTTTTTTTTTTTTTTTTTTGGTAAGAAAGAAAAAGATTATCTACAAATAACTTTGCATCATTTAGAATTCAAAGAAATTTAACGAAATCAATTAAATTTTGTTTTTTTTTTGGTCCGAAGCGTGGACTGGGACTGAAATTCTATAATATGAGCAAGCAACATGAAAGGAGGACCACTGAACTAACCCTTCGCTCACTAAATTAATTGGTTTGAAGAACTAAAATGTTCTATGAAAGTGCCACATTGTACTTCAAAGAGATTTGCATTCATGGTTGAGATCAACATTCTCTCCAAAATGGGGCAGTTTTACTACATCGAGGTTCAAATTTATCTCCATTGAGTAGTATAACTTGAGCTCCCTTGGAGTAATTTATAATAGATGACTAATCACAGCTAAATGAAATAATTCCCAACGTGGAATTTCATATTTGAGTAATTAGTATTTAGCCACATCTGTGGTCGAAAGATATGAGACTAACCAAACACTTTTTACCATAGTTATTAGGAATCGTGATTGGACCAGTCGAGATATCGGTTTAACTGTGGTTCAATCGATTCAAACGGTTTTGTGATAAATAAATAATAATAATAGTTAAAAAAATTATCAATAGGTTAAATAATACCCCCTTTCATAAAATAACTTAAAGTAAGTATAAAAAATAAACACTTTATTAGAAAAAATATAAAAATAAAAAGTCTTAAAACATTCAAGTGGGCTCATTTTTCTCTCCAATTTAATATTTTTTTAATCTAATCTAATGCTCACTAGTATTTTTATTTTTAAAACAAATAGTGTAAAACTTGACAATAATATATATTATTAAGAAAAATAAGGTTCATTATTTTTTGCATCGTCCTTTTTTTTCTTCTTTTTTCACCCTATACCCTCCTCTTTCTCATTTTTATTTTTTCTATCTCTAGTTAAGTTTATAATTTATACATTTTAATTATAGTTTTTATAATACATATATTGATATATCTAATTATAATTTGAAAAGCATATATAAACATAAATTTAAAAGGAATAAACAATGAAAAGTAAGAAAATGAGTATTTTACATTATTTGCATTGTTCTTTTTGTTTGCATACTCTTCTTTCTTCCTTTTTCTTTTTTTGGTTTTAGTTTAAACTCTTTATTTTTTTATTCTATTTTTCATCAAAAAAACATGCTTTTAAAAAAAATTAATGGTTTTAAATCATATATAATTTATGCTATTTTGACTTTTTTTAAGAAAACTGTCTAGTTCTCTAATACTGGCCGGTTCATTAGTTTTTTAAAATACCAGTCGATTCTTCTTATTCAACCTGGTTCATATGCACTTTTGATAGATTAGTTAAATCGGACCAGTTCAAGGTCTAGTTTTTGGTTCAATAAGTTGAACTGGCCGATCCGATCAAATTCTGATAACTATGCTTCTTACCACTATAACTTTCGGTAGGGCGAGAATCAAGCTATGACTCAAGCTTAACTTGAAACAAAGTCTGCAAATTCCCGGATCTACAAACCCCATTTAGGCCCCTTCTATCTAGCTTTTCAGTAGGTACGGTATACTATGATTACGCTTAGATAATACTATTGTGCAGTCACGCCCTCCTATCATTTTACGCGAGGTATAAACAATTAATTAAATTATCAAACATAAAAAGTTCTATACGAGGCTAGCATGTACAAAATTGTGTGCTTGCAAAAAATTAAACTTTTAGCAACTATGCTAAAAATATTTAAGGGTTAAAATAAGATAAACACATACTATGCATATGTGAATAATTTGGGTGCATAGATAAATTTTGAGAACTTTGAATAAGATACCATGAATAACAATGATGAAGACAAGTTCTTTGCTCTTAATTTAGTAATTGGGTGATTTGCTCTTAATGATATAGAGAATTGAGTAATGAGTATAACCAAAGAGGGAGATTTAAGAAATTCATGGGATTCATTCACCAGGTGACATGGACCCTGTAATATTCTTCCTTAAACTACGCACATCATATCCAAGTTGATGATGAATGCTAGAATTACCCTCAATACACCAGCCAAAAACAGAATACCCAATATGATCGTTAAATTGTCATTCAATACTCTCTTTTTTTTTTTTTTTTTTTGGTTGTTGATAATTCCTACAAATAGAAATGAAATTGTTCTAGTCCTTCTTTGCACTGTTGCAGGCAATTACCACATTGCCCAAGCTTCTTTGAAGTCACACTCTCTCTCCCTCTAGCGTATCTCTCTCCACCTTTTGGTTTTTCGTGACAAAAAGATTTTGGTTTTGCTTGACAAAAAAATACGACAAAAAAAAAGCTGATATTTCTTAATTCTTTTAACTCATTTCACGATGAAACCCTCATTTTGGTGAGACTGTCCTAAAATTTAAACATTCTTTTTTTCTTGCCATAGCAAAATAGATAGCTTATTACAATTAAACATATATGAATAAATAAATATATTTTATTAAATGTCATTCAATATCTTGACAAGTGTTGGTAATCATCCCTGTATCTCATTAGAATTAAACATATATGAATAAATAAAGGTCATTTCTAGAAATGAAAGAAAAAAATTGTGGGCTTGAGAGAGGATTAATCTAAGTCATTGGATATGAATACTAGCAAGTAGTGCTAAAATAAGTAGGATAGATCTACATTGAAATGCTTCCCCCATCATTTTCTTATTGCACTTTGCCCACTCAAGTACCCTGTTTTACCTAGCAACATATAATATTCTAGACCATTCAATTCATTGGAAAGGGCCTCTTTCTTTTAGTAAAAAAATGGAGTAAGAATGTATTTGGAACTCTTCTCCTGTTGTGATAAACATATGGTTTCGTTGCTGTTAATATTTCAGTCTGTCCAGTTACTAAAGTAGTATCTAAAATCACGGTACTACCTTATACATTTTTCCCCAGAAAAACGTAAGATTATAATGACAAGACATAACATATTAAACTGCTTCCCTCAAACTAAGAAATCATTAACCTCATATGAAAGAAGAATCATGATATAATCTTATTGTCAATGAATGTGGATCCACCAATCTAATTGAATCAAATCCGATTGATAATGCTTTTATGCGTAGTTATCAGAAGCGAATCAGACATCAAATTAGTCTGTTTACGGTTTATCGGTGATTTAACCGGTTCAACTGGCAATTTAAATTAAATATATTTTATTTATTTGTATATGTTTTACCTTAAATATAATTTATATTGCAAAGTAAAACATAAGAAATTAAATAAAGTAATAGTAAGTGTTACTTAATTCTACTCTCACTTCTCAAGTTCAACTCTTGAGAATACATCAAAATTTTTAAAGAGTGTTAAAAAGTTAAAGCTAGTCAACAATTTTTTCAAAAAATCGATTCTTTCCATTTAACTCGGTTTATATGCATTTTCGATAAATTAGTTGAATCGTATTGGTTCAGGATTTGATTTTGGTTCAGTCGGCCTGTCCGATTCGATTCTGATAACTATGTCTTTATAAATTATGATGCAACAAAAACATGGACATTGTCGGCACAATTTAGAATTGTTTTTTTATTTTACCGGGTGCCTAGACTAACTTGCGTACACCTCGATTAATTCTAGGGTCTGTGTAATTCTCCCATATCACACAAATTAGGTAATTAGCAAGGCAAAGGCCTTGGAAGAAACTTAAGAGTCAAATCCTGACCTCTCTTAAAAGGCCATGAGTTCTAGAAAGATCATAAATTTTGGCCACCTGAACTAACCTAGTTAGTTAATTTAGAATTGCCTTCTTGTAGCTTAAAATCAGCATATGCAGATATTGGAGGGCATGCTTTGAGCACAGAGCCTTGTGTCAAACTCATGTGGAGTAGGAAACCCACAGCCACAGGTGCTTTTGTCCCCTATGCGCATCAGCTTTTACGCCATGTTGCGATCTTACGTTTGTAGATTAAAAAAGATATAAAAAACTGGAAAAATAAAATAAAGTAAAACAAGTTAATTTTTATTTCTTTTAATTAGAATAGAAAAACAACAAAAAAAATGAATAAGTATTTACAAAAAGATATATTTTTGTTAACTATTAAAATGAAAATGCGTAGTTAATTTTATTATGTTTTCATTTCTCCTTTTGTGATAAATCCATACTCCAAACATAGTCTTAATGTTTGATTTAAAAAGTGGATATTGGAAATAATGGGTAGCATCATTCGTTCAAGAATTAGATGCCTTAGGTTCCACCCCCTTGAGGCTATGTTTAAGGCTATATTTGAAATATGAATTTATCAAGAAAAAAATAAATATGAAGAAAAATAAAACAAAAGTAAAGAGGATGTTTGTTTTTTTTTTCCTCACATTTTCCTTTTTCCTTACTTTTCCATCTCAACTGCTGGATCCAACCACAACATATAAGTCTTCAAATTGAGTCAATTATGCGCTCGGTGTCAAAATGAGTTATAGAACAATTTGGAGCTACGGAAAGAAATAAAAAGAAAAGAAGTACAAAAATTAAAAAAAAAAGAAAAGAAATAGGCACAATGTTTTGTTGGTTGGAACATTAAACTATAACTTTCGAGTTTCAACCAAGGGATTTATAATACTTTTCTTTTAAAAATATTCTAGATGTATTTAAGTTTAAAAATTATTTGATGGTACTATTTGTCTAAAATGACTCCGGAAAACTAATTAAGTTTTGATGCAAACCAAAATACTAAGTGTTGGTTTTTTTTTGGGTAAAATAACTAAAAGAAAATACAAAACATTGTTTTTTTTTTTTCATGAAAATTGAAATCTGCTCGTTTCTTTTAAAACATGGGAATACCCAATATAATATTAAGAGAATCAAAAATATTTTGTTCAGCGCATTTAAAAAACTTGAATTGGTTATCTATGAATTGACAAATTTTGAATAAGTAAAAGTTCCGCGATAATAACTCTTGAAAAGCAATAATTTTATCTATCTGTGTCGGCCAAATTTTTTAATCTTGCACTATTCCAATCACATGGAAGTTAGTGACAAATTGGAAAATTTAGCAGACATGATGTTGAATTCTCGTAAGAAAAAATTAAATTAAATTAAAAAAATCTCAGCCAAAAGTGGAATGGAGTGTAAGTGGCGCCCAAACTTGCGAAATTTGCTGGTGTGGGTTTGGACTTTGGAAATTAAAGTCCTTTTCTTGGATTTATTTTTTCCCCTACTAATTACAATGGCAGAGAGAGAGAGAGAGTGAGAGAGAGAGTCAACTGCAATGCAACGACCGTTTTATGCCCTTCATCCTATGTGTAATCTGCGCCAATGTGAGAATGCCCAACAAACTAATTCAATTAGTAAATCTATACAAGGCAACATAGTTTTTAAAAATGTTAGTTTTTTAAAATGTCATAGAGATATAAATAGTTAGAACGGCTCAGATGAATTTTGTCATCAATCAGTTCTATAGTCATGGTGGATTTTTCAGAATCAAACAAGATTGGTTATCTATTTTGTTGAGGAGTGCTATAGGCACGAGTCGTCTCTAGCATATACTTAAAACAAGTTTTTGAAACACGATTAAAAGCGCATACGAATATACATGTGTTTCCATTTGGTTGTTCCAAAAGATTATAAATCTGCTAATTTGCAATTAATTCATTCATGAATTAGGCAATTAGATATGTTTTATAAACTTGCTCTTTTATGAAAATTTAGATTTTTTATGTCTTGTAAAACATATTATAATCTAACCTAAAATTGAGACATTCAATAAATGTTTTGTTTTGTGCCTACAAAAAAAATCAAAGTTTGTTCATTCTTGAATGGACAAATTTTGAATTAGTTAATTCAAAATTGAATTACTTTATTTGCACAAACAAAAGGACCAACTCCTCTAAAATTACTTGTGTTTTTTTTTGTTATCTATTTAGTTGTACTCCTAAGAAATAAGAAGATTTTTAGATACCTCTTGAGATGACTTCTCACTTACCCCAAAAAAAAAAAAAAAAAACTAGCATTTTTCCATTCCCACCAACGTAAGTAAGGATGCCTGTTGCCAATATTTATTTAGCTACACTCACCTATCAAATTTTGTTGATCAAGCTCTTTTGTTATAATAGACAGTTTACATCTCTCCACAACCTTGAAATGGTTTGATTGATATAATTTTTACTTTGTCAAGCCAAGTGAAGTCAACCCCTTGTCTGCACACTGAATCTAGAGCATGCGCGGACTGTGCAAGGGCCGAGTGGGGTAGTTGTCCCACTGAACTTGACAACTTCTATTATTTTTTAAGATTTATTTGTTTTTATTTAATTGACTTTAGGTTGTAATGTAATGTATTGCTCCCATTGAATTTCTAATGCCTACATTTGTCTCCATGAAATCTACTAAAAGCTATATTTATCCAAACTAAATTTCACTAACCCCTTAATATATGGCCAAATAATTAAACAGTAAAATTCTCAACCCTCTATTCTAATATAAAAATTATGAGATTGTGTGCTGTTATGGAGCAATCTTTTAACTTTAAAAGTTATCTTAATTTTGCTAAGGGCATAATTTTTTGTATACAACGTTCGCACAAAGGTGATACCCACCTTTTGAAATATTTAATATAATTATCTATTTATCTATCAAAACAATTATGTGAACGATTCTATGCAATTTTTGTTTTTACTAAACAAAAATTCTGAATTCGCCCTTGATACAATTATTTCATACACTTAAAGATATATAGAAAATAAGCTAAAAAGACCCATTCAATTAAACATTTGCAAGTAGAAACCTAAGCATGCCAGCATTCTCAAAACCAAAGGTAAAATTTGTGTCATTGAGGAAAGTCCAGCAAACTCTTTTTAACTTTAAGGATCTTCTCAAAGAAAAGATTAGTTGGTGTCGGGTTAAGGATCTTCTCAAACAAAGGATTAGTTGGTGCCGGGATTTGAACCCGGCAGCAACTAACCATAATATTTTAACGGCTTTTTTCTATATGTGCCCCAAAAATAAAAAACATATCACCCAATAATGGTTTCAAGTTTTAACTTCAAACCAAAAAGGCAAAATCAAAGATGACTCTCTTGTCTATGTTTTTATATTTGTACCTGAAACTTAGTTACCATGTACAACATAAATAACCAAGGACGGAATCAGAAATTTTGTTGAGAGGGGTCATGAAAAATCAAAGTAAAATTTTTTTTATTTTTTTGAGGGGCTAAGATAAAAACTATTAAATTTTAGAATGTTAAGATAAATTTTTTTGAATCTTACTGGGAGTATAAAGCAAAGATTTTTTAATTTTTAAAAGGTTAAGGTGAAAATTTTTCAATTTTATTAGAGCTAAAAAAAATTCTTAAATTTTAGGATATCAAAAGTTAAAATTTTAAAATTTTAAAGGGCCAATATATTTTCATAGTATAAAAATTCTCAAAATCAATAGAAGTTATTTAAAATTTTGTCAAGGGAGGAGGGCATGGCTCATTGTCGAAGGTAGTTCCTAAGTAACAGCAAATATGTCTTGTTCTGATTTGTTGGATTGATTCAATGATTGATTGAATTAGCTGTGTGATTGATGGGTCTTCTTTTACCCATATTACTAGTCCTACCATTACTCAACTTCTGAACTCAATTAGGAAAAAGCCAATACCGAATTCTAAACTTAGAATTACCATGTTGTACCTGAAAGGTGGTAAGAATTTTAAAAAACGACCTTCAATTTCACTGCTAGATGGTGAGAACATTTTAAAATACCATTAAAGCACGGTAAAAAGTTCTGGCTATACTAGCCTAGAAATGTGTTCATGCACTGAATGTACACGATAATGAAACATTAAGACAGTAAAATGCAGGCATGTGAAGAATATTTTTAACCTTTTTTGGTTAGGCATGCACAATTTTTAAGTAACATAGAAGTGAAATGTCAATTTTGATTACTCCAGTTCTGCATTTCTCTCTTCCCCCCAACTCATGTACCTCTTTCTGTTTATATCTTATATTGCTTCTAAAAATAAGAAAGAGGAAAGAAAAAATATATATATATACACACACATACATGCATATAAACCTAACCTATAAACTACCTTATCCTTCCTCCAACTCACTTTTTGTCTGCTTCTTAGGAACAACCATACTTCCTTCCTGAGAATAATTCATACTTGCCACGTTTTAGAGATAACCTGTAAAAGTGAGCTAGATGCATAGCTTATTAGGGCTTTTGGTAAGTACTAGAGCTAGGGTGAAAGTGAAGTTCTCTAACCCCTTGTCAGCAATTAACTAGTAAAAACTTATAGAAGGTGAGGCAAATCACATGAGGTCAATGCGCCTTCCACTCCCAATTCAGATATAACTACGGTGAGGTGCCACAGATGATTGGAGCTCTCTCTCTCTCTCTCTCTCTCTCTCCTGAAAATATATGAATCCTTTTTACAGCTTTACTTGACCATGTGAAAGGAATAAAGGAAAAAAGAAAAGCACATTGACAATAACCTTTGAAATAAAAGTGAATTAGGTGGCTTCAAGGAAGCCACAATTTATATTTACATGATAGTGAATATTGTACACAGAATCCTAGTAAAAAGGGTTAGGAAGGAGACATTGGTGAAGCTTCTATCCACAACTATTATCTGTCTTTTTCTTTTCTGAACTAGTCAGGACATGCACCGCTCTCCCAATTGTATCAATCTTTGTTTTTTTTTCGAAGTAGGGATGGTTCTCAATCTTTGGATTCTCTCTTTCCTTGTATCTCATGAAAGTGTTTTACTTTTTTGTAAAAAATAGACTTGGACATCTTCAATGCTCTATTTGCAAAGCAGCTTACTAATTACCAGTTGTTGATAAAGAAGTACCAACACACATCATTTATCATAGGACCATTATGAGAGAGAGAGAGAGAGAGAGAGAGAGAGAGAGAGAGAGAGAGAGAGAGAGAGAGAGAGACCTGTCAACAAGGTTTTTTCCTCTTTAATTTATTTCTCATGTGAATGAAACATTATCCTCTTCCTGTTGACAAACTAGCACTTGTAAATTACCAGGTTCACAAACAAAAACCAAGTGTACATGTATAAAGTTAGCTAGTTCTTGAACTATTTTTTTATTTTTATTTTGAGTACTTATTAGTCTTTATGCCATCTGTATTTTTTTCCAATTGAATGGAAGTATCATGATTTGGAATAAGTTCCATTACATTTACAGAAACACAAAAACAGCCCTCTCTGCGCCATTTTTTAGTATGAAATTTACTACATCAAACAAAAACAAAGACATCTTATTCTTAGTTAGGCTGCCCTTCTTTCTAATTTGAAACACGGAAATGTAATAAAAGTTCTTTAAAAGTAACAAACTGCAATTATTGTTCGCTCAGGTGAAAGAATATTGGAATTCTCTCTTTAAATTGAGCTTTCTTTAGTTGGTCTTTTGTTTTGTTAAAAATAAGTTGAATCCAATTTGGCTATGAGACATGCAAGTTTAAAGCTTATATGTGTCATGAGCTATTAATTAGGCCTATGTTTGCACCTGATAATTGGTGATGTGGTAAGACAACAAGTGTGAGCCTTTTAAGTCTGTTGTAAGCCTTTTATGATGGGACTCAATTAAACTATACCATACATAGATATGTATATAAATATATATATTTGGCTAGATCTCTTCTCATGTCTGAACCTAGACAACTTTTTTCTATTGAGAACTGTCATAAAATTATCAAAAAATGAAAGGAAAAACTAGCCCTAATAAATAGAGGATAATTATGGGCTTTTATTTTAAGTCCTCAATCAACTATGACACAAAGGGATGCACTTATTCTATATTCAATCTCATAAAATTAATGTTCTAAATTCATGTATGTTCATAAAATATTACATAATAGACTTCGACATCTTCAATGATCTATTTGCAAAGTAAGCAGTACACTCTTTACTTTTTTTTTTTTGGTACATAGCACACTCTTTACTATTTGTTGATAAAGAAGTACCAAACCACTTTATCATTTATGATAGGACCATTATGAGAGAGATAGAGAGAGAGACCTATCAACAAATTTTTACTTCCTTTGTCTCTTTAATTTATTTCTCTTGTGGATGAAACATTGTCCCGTTGACAAACTCAATACTAACATTTGTGAATTACCTGGTTCACAAAGAAAAACTAGACACACATAAAGCTTGCTAGCCCCATAACACAACTTCCTGGACTCGTTAAATTATTGGGTACTTACTCTTCATTAGTTTTTATGCCAATTTTTTTTAAGAAAACGACACAGTCTCTCTGTATGTGGAGCAAGGTTGTGTATATCTTACTCTCTCTAGACGACTGGCTATTTCCTTACCATGCAACAGTGAAAGCCTGATCAACTGGGATGCCCTTCTTTCTAATATTGTGCCTACTGATTTTGGAGTTCTTTATAGTAAACATTCATGTTGTCATTCTTCGTTGTCAGATTCTTTTTATTCACAATATTAGTTAAGCAGTCAATTATTGTACCTACCTTCATTGCCGCCCTCCTTAATTCATCACCTGTTAATTGATGGTTGTCTACATATGTCTTTACATTACCAATCAATTTCTTAATACATAGAATTATTGAAAGAGAAATTTACATATTTTAATCAATTTGGAAAATTGTCCTTGCATGTCTCAGAGTTGGTTGACCTTGTTATGATTTGTCATCTAAACATTAAGCTTGTGAGAGTAATCCAAAATGATTAGACATTCAGATAACGAGACATCGCGTGACAGGATATCTTTAGTTTTCAATTTAAGACTAGAAGATCCTTTGAAAATCTTTTAACTCAAGTCTCTCTACCGAAAACAACTAGAAAAATGACTTTATAATGGCCTACTAAAATTAGAAATCTAAATTTCAGAGGTTTCATTTTGTTATAGAAAACAAGTTAGGCACCTCATTAACATCCATTGAAACCAACAGTTACCAAATTCTTTTATTGTTCTCGTATAAGGTCATGTTTGGTTCCCGCTTAAATTTAAAATTTTTATAATGTCGTACATAGTATAGTAATTGGGTTTTGTAGTGTCTATCATTAGTGATGGAACTAGGAATTTTATTGAAAAGGAGCCATGGAAGATCATGATAAATTTTTTTGAATTTTGTTAAGGGGCTAAGATTAAAAAAATCTTAAATTTTGAAAGGTCGAGATAAAATTATCTGGATTTTGTTGGAGCAAATATTAAAATTTTTGAAGGTCAAGGTAACGTTTTCGAATTTCGTTGGGGATAGAATAAAAATCCTTGAATTTTGAAAGGTAAAAAAGAAAAAAAAAATTTTAATTTTGGAAGGCCAACATGCCCTCTTTATTTTATAAATACTCGAATTCCGTGCAAAGTGAAAAATTTATCAAAGTAGTGGCGGCCCATAGTCCAATCATGGCTCCAACCCCCGTCTATCATATTGTTTGAAGAGAACTGGACAAAACTTGATTCTTTTCCTTTGGGTGATATATACCATCCAACAAGGGGTTCAACTTCAAAAAGGTAATGTAATGTAGAATTTTGCATTCAATAGAAGGTTTAGATGCTTCACATAGCTCTGCACTTGGAATCTATTTTCCCCTAACACTTGTTCAAACAAATAGAATTTTTGAACAAAATTTTTATACTGAATGACGTAATTGTTTGTGCTCGTTTATTTCTAATTAAAACTTTCATTATTTTAGCTCATAATTTTAAAAATACTACTACCATATCACTATGGTGGAGTTTTTTGTATACAAAATTCTGTAATAATATAATTTTTTTTTTCTCTCTTTTTATACCTCTCTCATTGTTGTCTATACTCTATGGTCATGAAGTGGATAATATTTCTCAATCTCCTGTAGGCACAAACTGACATAGTGACATGCATGTTTGCCAAAACATAAACATGTGATGTTGGGGTAAAGCTTGTTGACAAGAGCACTACACATGAATTGAGCAAGTTCAGTCCTAAGCAAGGTGTCTATCATAATTTAGGATTAATCACTTACCACTGCACCAAAAATAATTTTTATTAGTTAAGGTGCAATTTTATTTCTTTATACCTTAGGAGCGCAGAGTCCTGAACTAAGTGGTAGGTGAGCATGAGGGTCTGTGCCATGTAAGTACCATGAGTTGACGAATCACGTACTCTATGTGGGTCTTCTGTAAGCCCCCCTTGAGTCAAACGTCGATTGTTGGCCCCCATAAGCCAACAATCTCCCCCGCAGCAACAATCTTGGGACTCAAAACCATGACTTCGCTCTGATATCAGGTGAAGGATCAAACGCTTACTACTGTGCTAAAATCAATTACTGGTAGCTAAGATGCAACTTTATTTTTTTATACCTTAGCAGCGTAGAACCCCGCATCAAGTAGCAAGTTGGCATAAGGGTTTGCGCCATATAAGCGCTATGAGTTAGCCAGTCATGTACTCAATACGAGTCCCTCATAAAACTCTCTCAAGTCAAAAGTTGATTACTGTCCACCAACAGAGTTGTATAGTAAACTTGAGGTATAGGGAATAAGAGATGTTCTATCTTCAACTTGGAGTGGAGCTTCAAGGCTCGTTGATATAGATAAAATGTTCTCCGAAAACTTAATTAATTATCAATGGAATTATTGGAAAACTCAAAAAATTGTATTGACAGGTATATGCTTTGGGCCTCGGCTACTTTCCCTCCCAGCGCTTTAGCCCTATAATGTACCCAAAAAAAAGAAGCCAATACAAGAATTGACGTCAGGGCAGAAGCCGCAGAACTGCATTATATGTGTGGGGTGCCATGTGACCCTTTTATATGGAGTATATAGGTATACTCATTTCAGAGAAGATTTAAAGTGAAAGCTCTGGAGAACAACATTGGAAAAACAGTTGATTCAGCAATCTGTTCTAACAGGACAAAACAAAGGGTAGTATTAGGCAAAAGGGCATGAATATAGTGCAATTAAATGAATAAATAATTGTAGGTGGGATTTTACTGGAAGGCTGGGCCGAACTCTCAAGCCCAAAAATGGATGAGTCCAGGTATCTCCTGCAAGACGAAGAGGTTAGAATGGGTCGACCTGTAATGGACCGATCACACTCCGAAGATTAAGTCAGCTAGCTTAATCGATGAAGATGAATGAAAGTGGTCAATACAAGGAGTCAACTGTCCATACCTGGCTCTCGGTGCCTTGGGTATTTATAGAACCTTTGAGGGAGTGTGTTCTGCCTTAGCCTACCAGCAGGCTCTCATGGCCTGCTGGGTAGGCGTCATCATTGGCGCCGCTTGATTATTCACAGGGTCTGGCGCACCGTCGCGGGGGATTTCGGCTGACCGGACGTGCACGTTGACGTCGCGTGGGCAGATGCATGCGTATTTAATGTAAGTCAACTCTGCATTTAATGCGCAGAGACCGCTAGCGGTTTGGGCCCGCTTTTCGTGGTTTGGGCTGCGCTGGGAAGGAGGTCGGCAGTCTGGCCTTCCCTCTAATTCTGATCTGGGCTAGCAAAGCAGCCCCAACTCTGATTTGCGCAGATTGGGCCTAATCCATTAGGTTGGGCCGGGGGTTATTCCCCCACAATTGCCCCCCAGCCATTGTGTCGTTTTAGATTCTGAAATGGCCAAGGGATGTAACGGTCACCCGGCCATATAAATGGCGGGGATTTTAAAAAATTCAATGGTGGGGCGTTATTGAATCGACGGCCAACGTGACGCTTCGGCAGAGCGTCATGATTAACGCCGTTTTACTGTGTACGAACCGACGGCTCTGGCGTGTATAAAAGACCGACGCCCTAATCAGTTGGAAGACACTTGATCTTTTTCCTTTGCCTTCTGAATAGCGTGTGCGTCAGCTGTTTCGGCACCCACCACTGTAAGTGTCTTTTGAGCCCGCAACTCCTTTGCTCTTCATTGCGTTCTGTGTTTTGACGGTTGTCTCCCGATGGCATCCCGTCTTCGTAAAATGTTAGATGGTCCATCGGCCCTTGCCGCGTTTAGGGCTAGGTTTGAAGTCCCGGATGAAATCGGCTTAGAGTTGGTCAATCCTGAGGACTATCGCATGGGGGAGACCGAAAAGGGGGTGCCGTTCCCAGTCATTGCTATCGTAGAAGGGGGGCTTAGGTTTCCCCTCCACCCTCTTCTTTATAAATTCATAGTGAAAAACAAGGTGTCGCCCTCCCAGTTAGCATTGAACGTATATAGAATCTTCTTTGGCATGCTAGAAATAAATCGGTGCCTGGGGGTGAACCTGGGCCTTGCCGAACTGGACTACTGCTACACTCTTTGTAAAGTCGGAGGTAGTTACAAGGTTTACCTCCGGGTAGTAAAAAAGTCCTTAGAGTTAGTGAAGTGTCTGCCTTCCTCAGGGAAGGGCGTCGACGACGTTAGGGTCTGGATAACCGGTCCATGGTAGTTCGGCAACGTTCCCGAGAAGGATAGACCGGCGATTCGATGCCCTAGAGTGCCCGTCGAACTAGGTTTGATGCCGATCTCTCGCACTGTGCGTCATTTTAAGTTTCAGTTTGCAGCCAAACTAACTCTCGAACTTTTTGCAGACACAAGGAAGCGGTCAAAAGCTCGCGATTGGTTGGTCAACTCTGACAACCTCGACAAGGTCTTGAACTACGTCGGCGAAGGTCGACTAAGATACATAGCTCGGGCTGCACATATCTTGCTCTCCTACCCACTGCGATACTCAACTTTCACTGCCAAGACGGGTGTCCCCTAGAGTGTACTAGCAAGATTAGCGAACGAAGGCGCCGAAGGGGACTTCGAGGAAATCCATACTGGGATAGCAATCGAGAGGGCGCGCATCCCCACGGCGTGACAGTCGCGGTTGGTCCTCCATCTGCATCACCTGGTGAAGAACGGCAAGAAGAGCGAACCAAATCACACAACTCGGCATCCACATCGTCACCGTACATTGTGCCCGACCGCCAAGTTGAGATTCCCACCAGAACAAGTGATTTGAGCCCATCCCCCGACGAAATGGACGGCATGAGCCTGAAGGAAAGGATGTTTGCTCTTGCGGGACAGCCGCTTAAGTCGGCTACACCTACTCCTGCCAAAACTCCCCCAGCCGAGTTGGTGGTAACTCCCGTGGAAGAGGCCCCTCCCGTGCAACAGAGGCCGGAGACTCGGCAACAAAGAAAGAGGAGGCCCGATGTCACTCCAACTCCAGCGCCCAAAAAGCAGAAAGGCAAAGGCGCGGTGGACGAGGTCGGCGAGACTGTGACCATCACTCTTGACATTCTCGGCCGTCCTATGACGACAACAGATTCTATGATCGATCAGCCCGAGGTTGCGTTTGGCGTTATGAAAAGCGTCCTTCAGAAAAAGGACGTGGCGAAGCTGGGCGAAGCAAGCGATTCAGCCGTTTTTATGGGCACTTTTCATGACTCAATACTGGTAAGTCGGCTCTGACTTTTTTGATGATTACAGACTTTTTAGACACTTGCCCTAAAAACGACCTTCTTCGATTTGTGTAGGGCTGTCTGAATTCCTAGGAGGCGATGACGCGCTTCCAAAAGCTTGCTGAGGTTCACCAGGAACTTATTGAAGAGCACGGCCGTTTGAAGCTCGAGTGGATCGAAGCGAATAAGGAACGGATCACCTTCAGGAAACAAGCCGAGCAGGCTTCCGCCGAGCTTTTGCTGATGAAAGCCAACTTTGAAAAGAGGGATAGGGATCTTGCCGACCTCGAGAAGAAGTTTGATGTGCAGTCCGTAGATCTGCACAACGCAAATGAGGAGGTGGAGACCCTTAAGATTGAAGTGGCCAAGTTGAAGGTGGAAGAAGAGGCCACATTGAAGAGGGGTGAAGAGAGGGGGGCCAAACGTTTGGCTGAAAAAATGATGGACCTCAGTCGCACCATATTCCGACAGGGTTGGAATGGTGCTCTTGTCGTTGCAGAGTTGGATAAGGCCTCCGACGTGTGGGGTCTTTGCCCGGACTATTTTGATACTACCAAGGACGGCGTCGTCTGTCCGAAGAAAGTGCTGGCAAATGCCCAATACAGACGGGAGCTTAAGTTAAAAGCCGTGGCCGAAGAAGCTGCTGCTCAGAAGGAGAGGCTTGAAAATTTGAAGGCCGCAACTGAAGCCCCCGAGGATGTGGAAGAGATTTCGCCAGGGGTAACTGTAGAGCCGGTGGAGAAGTCGGCGTAGCTTTTCTTTCTTTTTCTTAATTTTTGTAACCATCAATGCCTTCTAATGAGAAGAACTCGTTTTGTTGTTTATTATTGAATCTGCCTTATCTGATTTTTGCTGTGAACTGAATCTGTCTCATCTGATTTTTTCGTTTACACTTGATTTCTTTCTTGGCCTCCTTCGGCCGACCTGCCAATCCTGGCCAGGACCAAGTATTTTACATTTGGTTTTTATTTTGACCTTCTTTGGCTGACCTTCCCAACTTGGTCAGGACCAAGTTTTTACACTTGGTTTTTATTTTAGCCTTCTTTGGCCGACCTGCCCAACTTGGGCAGGACTAAGTTTTTACACTTGGTTTTTATTTTGGCCTTCTTTGGCCGACCTGCCCAACTTGGACAGGACCAAGTTTTTACACTTGGTTTTTATTTTGGCCTCCTTTGGCCAACCTGCCCAACTTGGACAGGACCAAGTTTTTACACTTGATTTTTATTTTGGCCTTTTTTGGCCGACCTGCCCAACTTGGACAGGACCAAGTTTTTACACTTGGTTTTTATTTTGGCCTTCTTTGGTCGACTTGCCCAACTTGGACAGGACCAAGTTTTTACACTTAGTTTTTATTTTGGCCTTCTTTGGCCGACCTGCCCAACTTGGACAGGACCAAGTTTTTACACTTGGTTTTTATTTTTCACAGAATGCTCAGAGTAGACTCATTTGAATAACTTTATTTTCATTGATTCTTCAACAGAGCTTTATACATTTCATGGACTGTTACAGTGCATGGAGCCTTGTATTACTGGTAGAACTTCCTCAAGTTGATCGCATTCCATGGTCGCGGCAATTGTCGCCCTTCTTCGACGGTCTCCAGTCTGTATGCGCCGATGCCGACCTGGGATGTGACTCTGTAGGGGCCTTCCCAGTTTGGGCCGAGCTTTCCATTTGCCGCCTTCTTGGTTGCCCCCAACACTTTTCGTAAAACTAGATCTCCTAGAGCAAAGTTTCTCTAGCGGACCCGCTTGTTGTAAGAGCGTTTTAGCTGTCGCTGATACTCTGTGAGCCTGATCAAGGCGGTTTCCCTTCTTTCTTCGACGAGGACCAGGTCTCTTGCAACCGTCTGGTTATTGACACCAATGTTAAAGGCTGCCGATCTGATAGTTGGTAGTCCGATCTCCAAGGGGATGACTGCCTCCACCCCGTATGCCAAGGAGAACGGCGTTTCCCCGGTGGACCTCCTAGGGGTTGTTCTGTAGGACCACAAAACATTTGGTAGCTCCTCTGTCCACTTCCCCTTGGCTTTTTCCAGTCGCTTCTTGACTCCATTAAGCATGGTTTTATTTGAAATCTTGGCTTGCCAGTTGCATTGGGGGTAGGCCGGTGTTGAGTAATAGTTTCTGATCCCCAATCCTTCGTAAAATGATCTAAAGATCTTGCCATCGAACTGGGTGCCGTTATCTGATATAATGGCATGGGGCAACCCGAATCTGGTTTTCCATATGAACCTCTTGGCATCAATTTCCCTGATGTTTGATAAAGATTCCGCTTCCACCCACTTGGTAAAGTAGTCGGTGGCCATGATAAGAAACCTTTTGTTGCCCGGGGCTCGAGGCAGAGCTCCGACAATGTCCAGTCCCCACTGAGCGAAAGGCCACGGACTGGTGATGGTGGTGAGGTCCTCGGCTGGCTGGCGGATGATGGGGGAAAACCTCTGACATTTGTCACACTTCAGGATGTACTGGGCTGCATCCTTCTGCATGTATGGCCACCAGTATCCTTGTGAGATGGCTCGGTGTGCTATCGATCTTCCGCCGACATGACTTCCACATATCCCTTCGTGGATTTCGAACAAGACCCTCTGTACTTGGTCCGGATGGACACAGTGCAAATATGGACCTGTAAAGGAACGTCTGTAAAGTTCCTTACTTGGTGACAGCCAATACCTGAGAGATGCATGCCTAATTCACCGAGCTTCAGCCTTATCGTCTGGCAGCTTGTCTGCGTCAAGGTAAGAGATGATTGGGTCCATCCATGATGGTCCCAACTTTTCTGCTGTTAGGGCTTCCTCCTCCTCCCGAAAGATGCTGGGCTTGGCAAGGGTTTCTACGTTGATCGTCCTTTTTGAACCAGATTTCAGAGCCGTGGCCAGAGTTGCCAAGGCATCTGCATGTGAGTTGTTGTCTCGGCTAATCTGTCGAAGCTTGTAGCTTTTAAATTGGCCGAGTAGTTCCTTGGCTTTTGCTAGGTACTGCGTCATTCTGTCGCTTTTTGCTACGTATTCCCCTGTGATTTGGTTTACGACAAGTAAGGAGTCCGAATATATGACGATTTTCGGAATTCGAAGTTCAATGGCTCGACGTATTTCGGCGAGCAAGGCCTCGTATTCTGATTCATTATTGGAGGTAGTGAACTCCAGTTTGATGGCTTGCTCGATGGTTAGACCGTCTGGTGTGATGAGTACGATGCCTGAGCCTGCCCCCCGGTCATTGGAAGCTCCGTCCACGTAGAGTTTTCAATGATCAGATTGTTCCCAAAGGTCCAGGGGGAGTTCGTGTTGTGGTTGGCCAGTTGCTGGGGTCTGTTCTACTTCTGGTGGTATCTCGACAGAGAACTCGGCAAGAACCTGCCCCTTCATTGCCGATCTAGGTTGGAACTTGATGTCAAACTCCCCTAATTCCACGGCCCATTTTGCAATTCTTCCTGAGAAATCGGCCTTCCTTAGAAGAGGTTTGAGCTGGTGGTTAGTGAGGACGATGATGGTGTGAGTTCTGAAGTAATGCACCAACTTTCGGGATGCCACTATCAGTGCGAGTGTCAGCTTTTCGAGGGGTAGGTACCTGCTCTCGGCTCCAAGAAGGGTTTTGCTGACGTAATAGATCGGGAATTGTTGTCGGTTTTCTTGCCTGAGTAGGACCGCACTGACTGCATGGCCTGATACTGCAAGATAGAGGAAAAGTTCTTCGTGCTAGATAGGGGTGGAGACAGGGGTGGCTTGGTTAGGTAGTTTTTTAAGTCAACAAGGGCAGAGTTACACTCTGGGGTCCACTCGAACCGTTCTTGTTTCTTTAGGAGTTGGAAGAAGGGTCGGCACCTGTCCGATGAACGGCTGATGAATCTGTTGAGTGCGGCGGCCATTCCTGTCAATCTCTGAACCTCTTTGGCATTCCTTGGAGCTTGAATACTCTGAATCGCACTGATTTGCCGTGGGTCCACTTCAATGCCCCGATGTGTGACCAGGAATCCCAAAAACTTGCCTGAGCCGACCCTGAAGACACATTTTGAAGCGTTCAACCGCATTTTGTAGTCCTTCAAGATACAGAGTACCTCCTTTAGGTCCGCCAAGTGGGTGTTGTTCAGTTTGCTTTTTACCACCATGTCATCGATGTAGACCTCGACAGTTCTGCCGAGCTGCGTCTTGAACATCTTTGTGACCAGTCGTTGATACGTAGCTCCGGCGTTCTTCAGTCCAAAGGGCATAACTCTATAGCAGTAAATACCCCTTGGAGTGATGAAGGCCGTCTTCTCTTGGTCGTCGGGGTGGAGTGGGATCTGGTGGTATCCTCGGTAAGCATCCAGGAAACTCATCCTTCCGAAGCCGGCGGTTGCATCCACAAGCTGGTCAATTTTGGGCAAGGGGAATGGATCTTTGGGGCATGCCCTATTGAGATCAGTGAAGTCCACACAGACCCTCCACTTTCCGTCCTTCTTTTTTACAACCACCGTATTCGATAACCAGCTCGGGTAGTTGATTTCCCGAATGGCCCCAGCTTCCAAAAGCTTCTCTGTTTCCTCCAAGACAGCGTCCACATGCTGGATAGCTGCCCTTCTCCCCTTTTGGACGACAGGTCGGCAGTTTGGGTTAACATTCAGACGATGACAAGCAACGTCAGCGTCGATCCCAGGCATGTCATAAGGGGTCCAGGCGAACACTTCCAGGAAGTTCGTCAGCAACTCGAGTAGGGACTTTTCCTCTCGTTTAGACAAAGAGGTGCCGATGACGAAGTATTTGTCTCCTCGCCGATCAATGTATATCTTCTTCAGGTCCTCCACAGCTTTATTCTCGGGTGTCTGTCCCACGTCATCAATTGTGGGAGTGTCTTCATGCAGCTCCATCATCTACACTTTCTCAGGCTTTGTCTTTGTCGCACATGTCGTTAGGAAACATTGTTTGGTGGCCACTTGGTCTCCCCTGATTTCTCCAACACCTGCCGGTGTCGGAAACCGAAGCAGCTGATGGTATGATGATGGAACGGCCCTCATGAGGTGTAACTAGGTTCGCCCCATGATGGCATTGTAGGGGGAGGGTACGTTCACTACTAGGAATTCAGTTGGTAATGTGATCCCGCCGACTGTTACAGGAATTGTCACCTTTCCCATTGGCCAAACTGGGTTCGAGCTAAATCCGACCAATGGGTTAAGCGACGGTTGGAGGTCGGACTCATTCAGTCCTAATTGCTTGAAAAGGCTATAGTACATAACTTCGGATGAACTCCCCTGGTCAATGAGCAGCCTTTTGACGTTGCAATCCGCCATTCTCAAAGTAACCACCAAAGCATCATTATGAGGGATCTGCACTCCCACGAGATCCTCGTCGGTGAAAGAAATGGGTATGTGGCCACTGCCGACCTTTGCTTTCTTACTGGGTTGTTGTACCTGCATCACTTCCCTCAGGTGTGCTGCTTTTTGCATCTCGACTCAGTACCTGTGTGGGTCGAAGATCCTTAACTCAGCCGAACCGTGCAATACATTGATTATTCGTACCGGCCTTGATTCTGGTTCCTTCCGCGCTGCGTCTTCTACCCGCGGTTGCTCAGCTTCATTCTTTGTCTTCTCCCGATCAATGAACTGATCGAGGTGGCCTGCTTTGGCCAAGTCTTCCAAGTGATTTTTCAGATGTCGACACTGCTCCGTCTTATGTCCCTTCTCGCGGTGGTATGAACATAATCTCTTCTGGTCTCGGGTCGCTGGGTCTCCTCCCAACTTTGGGGGCCACTTGAAGAAGGGCTTATCACGGATTTGGGGCAATATTTTATAGATGGGGTCCTTAAAGACTGTGGAGACCCCCTCAATTACCCTTTTTCCTCGGCCGATGTCTTTTGACCGGGGCTTCTTGGCATCCTTCTTATTTGTCTTTTCGGTTACAGCGCCGACCTTGGTTGACGTCCCCTGGGGTACGTCCTCGTCCAGCCATGCATAGCGCTCGATCCTGAGCATTAGCTCCTGTATCGTAAGAGCTGGTTTCTTCATTAGGGACTGTCGCAAGCGATGCTCCCTGGGAAGGCCGATCTTGAACTGAGTTACAGCTAACTGCTCGCTGCACTTGTCAATCTCGTTATAAGCTTCCCAGTAGCGTCGGGCGTATGCTCGCAATCCTTCTCCTTCCTCTTTTCGTAATGTCAGCAAGAAATCAACCTCCTTCGGCTGTAGGCTATTTGCTATGAAATGAGCTGTAAAAAGTTCGGCTAGTTGCCTCCAGCTAGAAACGGATTTAAGTGGCAATTTGTCGAACCACCGTAAAGCCACACTTCCCAGGCTGGAGGGGAAGATTCGACACATCAGCATCTGGTCACTGCACCACACTACCATGAGCTGTTTGTAATGCCGAACATGGTTAATTGGGTCGGACTTCCCGTCATAGAGGGTGAACTTTGGTGGGGTGAATTTTCGAGGAATTGGATGGGATTCAATCTCCTCAGTGAATGGCGTGGATGCAATCTGATCAAGGGCCTTTCTCATCAGGTCATGGGCTGTGCGCTCCTTAGTTTGCTGCCTTCTATCCTCCTGCTTTTCGTTGTACCACTTCTCCCAGTCTTCCTTCCGCCGATCTCCCTCTACTGGACTGTTGTGCGGCGGGGTTTCGCTCCTGTCCCTCCGCCGACCTGTGCGCCCGTTCACGCAACGCCCGGTACTAGGGGTGTAACTTCCCCTTACCGGCGGTGCTGGTTCGTCCCTGGCGCCGACAACCTGCTCCCGATCTGGGGACCCTTCTCCCCCACGCCCATTTCTACCAGAGAATGCCTCCCTCATGGCCCGCACCTGGGAGGTGAGGTAGGCTATCTCTTCTCCGCGCCGCCAAATTTCCCTCTCTGCTGCACGGAGCGTATCCTCGCTCGGGACCCGCCCACTGGAGGGCGATGGGGCCAGATTCCGAGGATGGTTCCTGCGGAAATTTCTGTCCCTGACATAGCCCGTATCCCTCCGCATTTCCTCTGGTGCTTCCTGGTGGCTTTCAGCGGGCGTGCGTATCTCCGACCTTAGTGTTCTCCTTCTTTGCCGGTCTACTGGTGTAGATTGGCAATGCGCCGAGTTGGTCGGGTCTCTACTGGAGGAGGCTCCAAAGCCTCACAGACGGCGCCAATTGTAGGTGGGATTTTACTGGAAGGCTGGGCCGAACTCTCAAGCCCAAAAATGGATGAGTCCAAGTATCTCCTGCAAGACGAAGAGGTTAGAATGGGTTGACCTGTAATGGGCCGATCACACTTTGAAGATTAAGTCAGCTAGCTTAATCGATGAAGATGAATGAAAGTGGTCAATACAAGGAGTTAACTGTCCATACCTGGCTCTCAGTGCCTTGGGTATTTATAAAACCTTTAAGGGAGTGTGTTATGCCTTAGCCTACCAGCAGGCTCTCATGGCCTGCTGGGTAGGCGTCATCATTGGCACCGCCTGATTATTCACAGGGTCTGGCGCACCGTCGAAGGGGATTCCGGCTGACCGGACGTGCACGTTGACGTCGCGTGGGCAGACGCATGCGTATTTAATGCGAGTCAACTCTGTATTTAATGCGCAGAGACCGCTAGCGGTTTGGGCCCGCTTTTCGTGGTTTGGGCTGCGCTGGGAAGGAGATCGGCAGTCTGGCCTTCCCTCTAATTCTGATCTGGGCTAGCAAAGCAGCCCCAACTCTGATTTGCACAGATTGGGCCTAATCCATTGGGTTGGGCCGGGAGTTATTCCCCCATAATAATATTAAAAGGATGGAATTTACTACGCTAGTTGTCCCAAATATGATTCATATATAGCATACTCAGAGGATATATAGACTAACATGTCCATTTCTTTACCATTTATTCAAAGGCACAATAACTTGCGTACATTTATTCACCTCACCCACTGCAATTTATTCATTCCTCTTAAACTAGCAGCTTTTTTATCAACTTTTTAAACTAGTTTTATTTATTTTTCTTTCTTACTAGCTTTACTCGTCTAAAGTTTAATTTTTATTCTTTTTTTTATGAGTTTTTAGTTCAGATTTTTACTTTTTTTTTTTATTTACGGAAAACCACTACTAAAATCTAGTAAAAATAAAAATAAAAAAAAGCTTGTTAAAAAGCTGATCCAAATGGCAGGTATGGCTTGACCAATCAGGCTAATGGCATAGGTAATAGTTTTTCAACACGGGTTTAATTCCTTTTACTGTCAAGCGATGAAAGAAAAACAAATAACAAAAAGAAAAGAAAAAGAATCATCTCATTTGTGACTCTGTCTTTTCTTTTTCTTTTTCTTTTCTTTTTAATCTTTTTGATAACACCAAAACCAATACTACCCAACTCCTTGTTTCTAATTCTCTTATTTTTTCTATAAAAAATTTAAAAATAATTCCTATGCAATTTCTAAAATGACAATATTGTAAGATCCTAGTTTTATTGACTAAATCCATGAGTCAAAATCTTGTAATAATTTTAGATGTTTAGGTGATTGTATTGTTAAAGAATTAATAATTCAAACAAATGCTAAGAAGTGTTAGCAATGCTCGGAAGAAGCTTCAATAGGCAGATTGGCGCCCCCTTGCTGGTGTTGCGAGATGCATGGAAGAAATCCAGCGGCTTGACACTGCCTTGGTACTCTCTTTGAGCTGCCTCGAGATTTGAAGAAGCTGGCAGTGGGTTGGTGCTCTGTTGTCACCACAGCCACCACTGAAAAGTTGATTTGTCAACTTTCGTTTTTAGCTGCAATTGACTCTCAACTCTTATATAAGGCTAAGTTTGATTTTCAAAAGGGTTCGAGAGTTTGAAGCATATTCTTATCATTCTTGAGAGCTCAAAAGAAACCCCAGCATTCGATGGTGCCTCCTTAGGAACTTCAAATCTTCAAAGAAATGCAAAACTCATCTTGGTAGTTCATTAAGACATCAATTTACATCGTGGGTTCGTCGTGGTTCAAGTACAAGAGAACAGTGAGTTGTGGTGTGCAAGTAAGTTTGTATAAACTTAAATTTGTGGCTTCGAATTGGTGTAGTTGTAAGTTAATCTTGTAAATTGTTCGATTAATTATAGTGGTTGGAGGTTGGGCTGGGCTAGGTCTTGAGATTTTTTTCCGGTTTGAGTTTTGACACAAAAAATTGTGTGTTCATTATGTGATTGCTTTATTATTCGTGCATGCGATTTTATTTTATGTGTGATTGATTAGACTATTTAACAAGGATAATCAAACACTCCTTCAAGCGAAGTAAATCCACATAGTTCAAAATTTTTAATTGGTATCAAAGCAGGACACTTAAAAATATTTTTATTCTTAAAGAGTGAGGTCTTGATTATCTAAATACATGAATTTACCATGTAAAGGCGGTTCTACCACTAGACCTCCACTCTTTGATGGAATCAATTATGCCTATTGAAAAGTTTGCATTAGAGTTTTCTTAAATTTGTAGATGAGCTTGTTTGACTCTCTGTTGTCAGTGGTTGGGGTCCCCCAACTACCACTACTGGTATAACCACCACATTAAAAGAAGTAAAGAATTGGAATAAAATTGATTGTGAAAATAGTGGTTGGAAAAGTAAGGGTTTTAACTCTATTTTTAATGCTCTCGCACCTAATGAATTCAGACATGTATTTACGTTGAAACTGTTAAAGAGGCATGGGATATACTATAAGTTACCCATGAAGGAACTACTACTATCAAGATTGTAAAACTCTGGCACTTAACAACTAACTTTGAAAACTTGAGGATGAATGACAATGAGATTTTTTTATCAGTTTTGAGAAAAATTAAGTGATATTGTCAACTCAAGTTTTAATTTTGGCGAAAGAACCTCTTCTTAAGATCATTAACAAATAGATTTCAAGCTAAGGTTTTGTTAGTTTTATGGGTGCCAACATCAACCTTTAACTAGGTTGGGTCTTATGGGAAACTCACATGGAGTACGTGACTGGCCATCTCATGGTGCTTATGTGGCGCAGACCTTCATGCCCACCTAGCACTTAGTGTGGGGCTGTGCGCTACTAAAGTATAAGAAAATAAAGTTACGTCTTGATTAACATCAATTGCTTTTAGTGCAGTGGTAAACATTTAATCCGAAGAACTGGTATTAGAGTGAGATCACGGGTTCGAGTCCCAAGGTCGTTGTTGGGGGAGAGATTATTGGCTTTATGGGGGCCAGCAATTGACCTTTGACTTGGTTGGGTCTTATGGGGGATCCACATGGAGTACATGACTGGCCAACTCGTAGTACTTACATAGCACAGACCCTCATGCCCTCCAGCCACTTAGTGCGGGGCTTTGCGCCGCTAAGGTATAAGGAAATAAAGTTATGCTTTGGCTAACAACAATTCCTTTTGGTGTAGTGGTCTCTTGATCCTAACAGTTACTGCTATAGAAGAAAGTAGAGATGTTGATTCTAGAGGATTTAGTTGGTTCCCTTCAGACCTATAAGGTCAATCTATGTTGTCCTAAAAATAACAATGATCTTGCTTTTAAAACTATTTGGGAATACGTAGATGAGACTTCTTATGATAATTCTGAAATAGGTCAAGAGGAGATGGATTTTATTGTCAAATTTTTTTAAAAAAAAATTAAAAAATAAGAAGGCCCAATCTATTAGTTTTGAGAAAATTAAAAGGAAATAATTTGATAAGAATAAGTCGAGAATGTATTTGATAATAAAAAGTCTAAATAGCCCCAAGGCCCTCAATGTTATGAGTGTCATGGATATGGACATATTGCACAAGAACGTCCAAATAGATTAAAGAGAAAAATTAAAGGTTTTACTATGACTTGGGATGATTCTGATTCTGAAGATGACAATTAACTTGAAACTAGACAAGAATTAGGTAATTTTATTATTTTACTGCATCTGTGCATGATGGTTCACCTCATACTTTAAATAAAATTGAAAGTCAAGGTGAGTCTGATGAGTCTGTTATACCTGATGAAATTGATTCTGATAATGACGAGAAGAGTGATCTTCAAAATGCTTATGATCAGTAATATTCTCAATATTTTATATTGAACAAAGTTAATAAAAAACTTGGTCTCAAGTTGAAATTTTTTTTAGAAGTAAATACACTAAAAAAGGAGGCAGTTGAAGCTCATGCTATTGTTAGTCAATTGAAAACTCATCAAGTTATATTATCGAATAAATTGATTTCTCTTAAGAAAGAACATGATTCATGTGCTTAAACTAAAACAAGTCTTGAAGATAAGATTATAAAACTTGAAACTAATTGTGCTAAAGTTGATGATGTCTTTAAGAAGATGAATGCATGATCAAATAAGATTGATGAATCTGGAATGCTCAGAAACGTACTACAGACATGACTGGAATTGGGTATACTAATGAAGCATCCTCATCAAAGAAAAAACCCAAGATTGGTAAGCCTCAAACATCCTCATCTAAAGGTAAGGGTATGTATGTTCCTCTAAATAATAGATATGATACTTTTTATAAGTTTCATTCTACACATGCCACACAATTTGTTCCTACTTGTCATTATTGTTGTATTAGAGAACATACTAGACCATTTTGTCATAAATTGAAAGGTCTACCTTGGAATTATGTTCAGACTCATTCTAGAAGACAATTTAGAGCGCAACATAATAATGAGTTTGTGCATAATAGATTTGATGTGTTTGGATGGAATTCACATGCTCAAAATTTTTAGTTCAGAAGACCACCACAGCAAAGACAAGTTCAATGGAATAGGAAAAGGATGAATGTGAACCAAAACTCCAATATTTAATCTCAAGCTCATCCTAAGTCTCAAGTGATTATTGATTCTCCTAAACATAGGACCATTTGGCTTAGAAAGTCAGATTTAGAGGCTTTTAATACCCTTAAAACATTTGTAGGGGTTGACCCTCTAGGATGAGTAATGATTTGTTTAGCCTAGGGTGATATTTCATTATCATATCTTTTCCTTAGGGCTATTTTTTTTGTTCTTTTGTTTTTTTTAAAAGAATTTTTTTTTTTTAGAAAATACAAAAAGATTTTGTTTGTCTTAACTATTCTTAGACTTATGGAGCTTCGTGATATTTGTTGCTCATATTGTTGATGATGATCTTATATCTTGATTGTCTTTAGTAAGCTACTTCAAATTGGTCTATGATCTAATAGCTTTAATGACAATTTTCATACTTCTAGGTATCAAAATATAAGCACTTGTCTACAATTAGGATCATTCTAAGTTCTACATTTATTTATGTCATGAGGCTCTCATATGCTAGACTAACTTATGGTTAGATATACACAATGCTTTTAGCATCTCTCTCTCTCTCTCTCTCTCTCTAGTTTGTCGGCCTCGTGTCAATGCTTCATGTTGGAAATGGTTACCTATGATCATGCGTGAAAGCTACTACCGAGGTGTATCAAAGTACATATCCTATGGATCAATCCGCAGAGAGGTCTACTATTTTCAAAAGTGTAAAAGCCACCGTATGTCTTTCTTTCTAGAGATTCATTCTTCACCATAAAAAAAAATATATGTGGGATGAGCTTGAAAGCCACTACATGTCCCATGTGCGTTTATTCTATATGATATTAGGATGAGCTTGTCAATTTAGTTAGGTGGTTTTTGGTTTTTGGGGCTTGATGTGTTTTGAGAGTTGGTTTTTGTCACGGATTTGTCAAAGGGGAAAATTGTTATATTCTAGTTTTATTGGCTAAATTCGTGAGTCAAAATCTTATAATAGCTTTAGATGTTTAGGTGGTTGTGTTGTTAAAGTATTGGCAATTCAAACAAATGTCAAACAAATGCTAAGGAGTGTTTGAAATTCCTGAAAGAAGCTTCAACAGGTTAAAAAATCAAGACAGGCAGGTTGGCGCTGCCGCTAGGTGCATGGAAGAAATCTAGTGGCTCGACACTGTCTTGTGCTCCTTTGGAGCTGCCTCGAGATTTGAAGAAGCTCGAAGTGGGTTGACGCTGCCTTGGTGCTCCCTCCCTTTGCGTGGCCACGAAGTTTGGATAGAAGGTTGGCGCTCCCTCGGCGCTGTGGCCACAGTCGACCAAAAGGGTTTTTTGAAGGCCGTAGCTCGACACCCCCTTGTCGCTGCGGCCACCACTAGGAAGTTGATTTGCCAACTTCCCTTTTCAGTTGCAATTTACTCTTCACTCCTATATAAAGCTAAGTTTAATTTTTAAAAAGGTTAGAGAGCTTGAAACATATTCTTATCATCCTTGAGAGCTCAAAAAAAACTCTAGCATCTGATGGTGCCTCTTTAGCTCAAAAGAAACTCTGGCATCTGATGGTGCCACCTTAACAAGACGAAGAACTTCAAATCTTTAAAGAAACGAAAAGCTCGTCTTGGTGGTTTAATCAAGACATCGATTTACGGCATGGGTTCATCGTTGTTCAAGTATGGGAGAACAGTGAGTTGTCGTATACAAGCAAGTTCGTATCAACTTATATTTGTGGAGTTCGAATTGGTATAGTTATAAGTCGATCTTATGAACTATTCGATTTATTATCGTACTTGAAGGTTGAGCTGAACTAGGTCTCATTATTTTTTTCTGATTTTGATTTTCATGCAAAAATTGTTGTTCATTGTGTGATTGCTTTATTATTCATACATGTGATTTTATTTTGTGTGTAATTGATTAAACTATTTAACAAGGATAATCAAACACTCCTCAAAGCGAAGTAAATTCATGTAGTTCGGAAGTAAATCAATGTAACTCGAAAATTTCAAATATCAACTACTACCAAAAAAAAATAAAAAAGAAAAAGAAAAAGAAGAAGCATGTCACCAGTTGCTTTCTGATGAATTAGTTTAAAATCAACATAGTAACTCTTCAAACAACGG
Source organism: Euryodendron excelsum (assembly GCA_033060915.1). Lineage (NCBI taxonomy): Eukaryota > Viridiplantae > Streptophyta > Magnoliopsida > Ericales > Pentaphylacaceae > Euryodendron > Euryodendron excelsum. Next base: position 19,132,964 of record CM065382.1, on the reverse strand, counting down.
ATCGCTAGCATAATATATGGATTCCAGGGCAAAAGCCATACTCTCTCTGTCTAAATCTTGTCAAGAAATTATGCATAAATTATCCTCTTAACCCTATCTCTCCTTTAGAAACTTTTAAATTTCTTTACATCAGTACTCCAAATCTTCTTACTTTTTCTTTGCGAACCCACTTTTTTCTGTCTTTTACCCACGTTTTCCTCCTGGGGATTGACTATAATCTGCAGACCTTGTCTTAATTGTCTTTAACTTCTTTGATAAGAACAAATATTGATTTATCTATCTTTTCAGCTATATATTATAATGTGTTAAAATCACTTTTCTCTCTGACAAACAAAAATCAAGTGAATAATATATATGTATATACATATATATATGTATATATATATATTGTCTCTGTATTTCCCGCCAAGTATAATGGTTTAGAAGTATGTTTCAAGCATTCTCAAATCAGGCAATTTATACGAAATTTTTTTATTAAAATGACGTGTTAGTGATATTTTTGTAATTAATAATAATTATGATGAATATTTTATTTTAAAATAAATGACTCTAATTCAATTACATCAGTCTAAGTGATAAATTTTATATAAATTTTTTATTTGTATAACATTAACTAAAAATAAAATAATGTATCGAATGCATAAGACTTTGATTTTACAACAGAGTCCGAATAAAAGGAGTTGAAGTAAATTTTTTATTTGTATAACATTAACTAAAAATAAAATAATGTATCGAATGCATAAGACTTTGACTTTACAACAGAGTCCGAATAGAAGGAGTTGAAGTAGACATTCTTATGTTGTTTTGCAAATAGACCGACTCTCGAGACTCAATCCAACGCTGTCATGCTTAGAGCGGATGAGCACCTGTCATTGCGGTTAGGTTAGGACTTCTAAAACAAAATTATCATGACACCAATGATAAAACTTCCCTCAATGTCCTTAAAAACTATGTCAAGAACCTTTTCATTTCTTTTCTTGTTTTGGAACCATCAAACCTTGAGGAGAGCTAGCATCCAGATTCCAGAGTTGGTTTTTTTTCTTTTTTTTTTTTGGTTAATGCTGCTCTTACTTTAGGGCTTAATGAATCACCTAACAATGGTCAAAGATTTTGGCTCAAATGAAAAGCAAAACTATAAATAAAGCAATAGTAGTGGGATTTTAAAGTGATCCAATTTCTTCTACTAAAGTATATGCCAGACTCAGATGCCGCCAACAAAACATGCCTTTACGCTGTTACTACACTGTCACTGATTGATTGCCTTGACAGACGGTAATTTTATTTTATTTTTATAATGTTTGGTTCTAGAGAGAAAAGAAAAGAGGGAGAGAGAGAAAAGAAAAAGCAAAATAAAATGGACAGGAGCTGAATTCTTTGTTTTTCTTTGGTTGGGTTAAGAAAATAATAAGGCATTTCTCAAAAAGTTCATTTTTTTTTTTTTTGGTTTGATTACCCATAAAAGTAAACAAGTTCAAAGTCATTCTATTTTCTTTCTCTTTTTCATTCCTTGGATTCTAAATTCAAACATAGCATAAAAATATTTAAACATGGGAAACAATTTGCAAAAAACAAATTCTTTTTGCAGTTACACATGCAGGGTACTATGAGACTCCTAATTACGCCAGTTGCCAACAAACAACATTTAGGAAGCATACACATTTTTTGACCAAATCTAGATATACATATATATAAATATATATCATCATAGTTGCATAAAGTCATAATCTAAAAGGAAAATTAGTAAGTTTGGTAATTAAAGTTGTCAATGGGTACACAAGTCTGGAGTGAGATGCAATACCTACAAACTATCTGAAAACCCTACTCCATGTGAAAGGATTCAAAGGATTCCATACAACAATATTTCTTTTGTTTTCTTTACTTTTCACTAGAGAATAACAAGCAAAAAAGGGGTAAAACCAGTATTATTTCAAACTACTCAGAAGACTAAAACCCAAGTATGCCTGCTAGCCATCTTCTATGGCCATAATTTGTAGGAGAGCTAATAGCCAAAAAAGCTACATCTGACACTCCTTTGCACATTGGATCCCAGACAAGGGAGGAGGCTATGGTGCAGCTTTCTGCAATGTGGAAGTGAATCTCCGCCTACTTTTAATTGAGCAACAGGGACAATAATTGACTCCTCAATAATGGATTCCACAGTGCCCCCAATCATCAACCTGCTAAGTGGGCCTGGTTTATTAGTTTCCAAGGATTTTCCCACAAAAAGGGTGTTGTCTGCTTCAACCTGCTTAAATGGGGTCTGGGCCTATCAACCTGTCACTCATATTCAGGTTTTACAGTGTGAAACCCATCAAATTAACTGAAAGTAAAAATTGTAACAGAAGTAGTACCAACAAATAAATAAATAAGGGTGCTACATTTTCACTAGATATTTTTTCCGGTTACGGCCTTTTCAGTGTGCACAATAAAAGGAACAAATGATGGAGCTGAAATTGTATGTAGTTGTGAGAAGCGGGTTAATCCAGTGATAGTGCCATTTCCATCCATGCCATGAGCTCAAGGGTTTGACTCACCCTCGCCAGGGCTTTGCCCTTCAATGTACCCAAAAACAGTAGTATGTGATTGCACCAACTGCAGTCATAGTTTCATGCTATCTCGTGCCTAAGCCCAGAGAACAAATTTAAGCCTTGCATTCTCTGCCAAATAATAATTTCACTGCTAGAAGTAACTGCAAGTCCAGTTGAAATTACAAAATTTCGCCTTTTTTTTTTAATTTTCTTTCTTACTACAGTACTTGCAGCATGTTCAGTTGAATCCATGGTCTTATTCAATTTCTTCCAAATTTCTTATATATCAGATTGCAATCCATTGCATTAACAGCATTAAATATAAGCAGCATTACTAGAGCCATTTTGTTGTTTCCACAGCTTTTCACATGAAGATATCCACTTCTTGGTTTTGCCTGTGGCTGCTATTGAAAAGTTCTAATGACATTAACCTAAAACAAAACTTAAGTTGAATTATGCCTAAAAATGAGCATTCGACAGCAATTAGTTAAGTATGCATTATGCTTATGCATGAAGAAACAAAAGGCAAAAAATGGAAAAGAAAAAAGAAAAGAAGCCCTTGCCTTCAGAGCTGCAAATGGAAAGCAAATGCCAGATAAAACTAGCAATGCCAAATAAAGGAGATGATAAGAGGTTTAGCACCCAAAACTCCGAAGTACTAAGCAAACACCATAGTTTCATATATTTCTAGGTTTTTTATTTATTTACTTTTGCTTTCCAGGAATGACAGTGCTGCATTTTCCAGTCTTTAAATAAATGGTCAGTTGCAGTTTTCAATTTACATTGAACTATGACCTGACCTGAATCGCCCACCTTCATAAGTGAAACAAAAGTCACTGGAAGTGAGCCTAGTTCATTTGTCAATATTTCCAAATTTTGCCACTTAACCAAACCATTATGATACTACTTCAAAGTTCATGAAACCTTCTGGCATGATTATTAACAACCCTCCGACGTAGATCCAATCCCAGAAATTTAATGACAAAATCGAAGTGGGTTCACATTCATCAGACTTTGTTATGGATATTCACTATCCCCTTTATTAGATCAAGATGAGTACTATCCCAAGCCTTAATTCCAGAAGGTGTACTAAAATTTCCACTTCTTTGGCCAGAAGCGGAGTTTAAATTTCCATTTCTTAGGCTTTGAAGTTTCAGATTGTTTCGGACAAACACAAGATCTTCAACTCTCTCCACTCCCAACCTGTTGGCCGTCTCTTGACATGGAAAATCATTATGTTGCCACTTCTCTTGACACATAGCAGTACTGGGAACCTGACTCAGAATCTTTATAGCTAGTGTTTGTAAGTGGGGCGTTTCAAAACCAAAATTCTCCCACCATGCAACTGGATCCATTTTGTCTCTGCAATCCACAGCATCTTCCTCCCCCAAGGATCCCTCACTTCGACAATAAGAGCTAAGCTGCTCTCTAAGAACCCGTCTTGATGAAGTGTCAGGCTCGTACCTTTCAAGGGTGGTTTTCCAACCCCGCATTACAGTTTTTTCCTTTGTCTGTCCCCTTCCAAAATATCTAGGGTTCAATATGTAACCAGCTGCATGAAGAGGGGAAAATAACATGTCCCACCTGCTCTCAATCAACAATTCCAGTTGATTCAAGGCAATGTCATCAATTCCCTTACACTTCATGGCTTCAAGTGCCTGGAACCGCCAAAAGTAGACATCACCCATGACAGATTTGTCAATGTCCATTGTGGTAAGTAATCTTGCAAAAGGCTCAAACAACTGCAGCAACAAATGGGCCCTTTCCCAGAAATCGTCCTCTAAAATGGTAGCCTCAATATTAATAATATCCTCTGCAATAGTAAGCTTCCACTGCTTCCATTCTTCACTAACAACCACCTCTCGAAGTGCTTGCTTTAGCTCAAAAATCCTCTGGACTATGCAATATGAAGGAGCAAACTTGGTAGGAAGTGGATCAAAGCTCTCCTTCAGATTTTGAGTGAAAATACATAGAGAAGAACGTTGGTATGTCAGTATGCATTGCTCAATCCCCTTGGCACACAAGACTACAGGTTTTATCCAATCTATTTCAGCCATGTTCTCCATCAACATGTGAATGGAATGTGAAGTGCAGGGGGACCAGAATATGTGAGGAAACTTCGACAAAATTAGGGATTCAAAAGATTCACTTGCATGGCCCAGATGTGAGATGACCTGAAGCACATTTGTGGAACCAACTTCCACTATGGCATCACTAAGGACATTGGTAAACAAAATGTCTGCCCCATCACCTTCATTTATGTCTACTGTCTTCAAGAACAAGATTCCCCTTGGACTTGAGATGAAAATATTAATACAGAAGCAGCCAAGTGTTCCATCCAATCGGTTGACACAGATTATTGTGCAGGCTGTGTGAGGCCAGGACTCCCTGATTAAAGCCATGGCTTTCTCCATTCTAGCTTTCTCTTTACTCAGAAAAGAACCAGACAGCTTATCTAGTCCTGGGGGTTCATAACCAGGGCCAAAAGCAGCAATAGCTTTAGCCATCTCATGAAAGTAAGGGGAATTGACAGTATTGAGATTCAATCCATCAGCATAGAAAAATCTGGCCACCATGCCATCTACCTCCTCCTTTGTGACAGTTTTCAAAACACAGGTGAGGTTTCGTTGTGGAGTTCGAATGCGCTTTCCAGGCTTTCCACTTCCAGAACTTCTTTTCTTTTTCCTAGAAATTCTCTCCTCTTCTAAATTCTGAAATTCTTCTTTCAGTGACCTATCTATTGCTGGGCAGCTTTTCACCCCTACACCTGTGAAGCCAAGAAGGTGAGCTCTAACACGTGAATATGATCCATTATATCGTAAATTGCAGTGGTTACATTTCCACCTTTTTGTACCACCTCCCTTATCAAAACCACCAAACACGCTCACATGCTTCCATCCCCATTTATCAGATTCTGATGGCATCCTTCCAGGCCTGAGTACTATTCACCATGACAGAAGAAAGAAAGAAACAACATGAATGTCCAGATTAAAACAACTCCAATACAGTATACAGTATTCTAAACCAATAACTTCCAGAGTTCTGAGAGATATTTTTCAACATAAAAACAAATATATATAAAAAAAATGGAAAAAGAGAAATACATAAATGAGCCCCATACTAATGGACATGATGTATTAAATTGTACATCAGGATATCACTGAAATATCACAATCTATTTCATGCATAAATTCTGTAAGTACAAAGATTTTGATCAGGATACATTGTCAACTAATAGAATCCATGGATGACATCGACCAGCTTGAATGTACCTCTTTTGTAACAAAGTAAATTGGAAGTGTTAGATTTTCCAATTATGATGAACGATAAGAAAGTGAATATTATATACAAGTTACCAAGTCCATATACTTTCCGTCAATATTATCAAGCAATGAATAGCAATGTCTACATTTTGGATTCTATACATTTATTAACAAATATCCGCAAGTATAGGGTAAAAAATGAGAATCCCCAAAGCTTGTTACTATTTAGCAATAATTCTCCCAATCCATTTTCCGAAGAACTATGATAGAAAGGAATCGAAGAATTTTCTAGAACAAGAGAGGCAGCATAACTCTATAAGAGAGACCATCCAAGTAATTTCCTGGCTTCTATCACCAGAGTTTTCAAGGATATCCTTCTCTTTTTTATTTTTTTCTTTACTTTTATATTTCCAGACCTCTTTTATAGAAGCAGTTGGATCGTATTGTTGCATCTTATATGCCTATTGTCACGGGCTTGAATCTTGAACACCTTGACCCGTGCGGCCTTAGACACCTTTGGCTACAAAAGATGCTAAGTAAGCCTAAGAACACCGAAAGAACAAGGCTAAGAATAAGAGAGCAACAAGAGAACAAAGAGAGCTTTTGAATGAACTTGGAGAATGCTCTGTATTGCTTGAAACTTGGATGGATACAAATGAGGGGCTACCCCCTATTTATACTTGTCCACCTCCTCAATGGACGGTGGGGATCGTTTTGATCCAACGGTTGGGATTCTCCCTCTAGAATCATCTATACAAATATCTAGATATTTATGTACAAAGCTTCTCAAGGAAGCCTCCCCCATGTTCTAGAATCTCCCACACCCTTCTAGTATCTACACAAGTGTAGAAAGATCTAGAATGCTTACCAAAATTGCCCTATGTGTTGGAATGCCCAAGAATTGCCTAGAAGGTTCTAGACTTGGTGGGCTCTTTAGCATCCTCATGGGCCTATTTTTGGGCCATCTTGGTGGGCTTGTGACACTATGCTCCGACAAAAACATAGATTTGCTTCTCTTTATCTAGTGTTTAATTAATTTTGTAACTAATTTCATGTTTTTATACCTTAAATATAATCAAGCCTTCATGTCAAATGGCAACAGCAACTGTTTTGACACTGCCCATTGTAAGAAGCACTCTTAGATACTAATTACTCATACCCATTCCTTTTCATCGTAATGCAGTCCTAGGTTTAGAAAAATGCACTGTGATTTTAAGTTGGAGAACTTTGCAAAATCAGCCCTAAACTCCCAAAATTCAGCAAGCACAACTTTTCAAATAAATGAACAAACTCAATCATAACAGCGGCCAAGGCACTTTGCAGGGTTAAAATCAAAATAAACCACTTCCATATAACTTAGTTTTACCACTGTGAACTGGCAAATCCAATGGTAATCATATAAACCAAGTTTGAACTCAAAACCTATGTGACACCAAGCAAAAAACAAAATAGGAAAGTAAGGTGACTGGGAAATGGCTGGAATGTGTTGTGGAGGAATCTGCAAAGAGAGGGGGAGAAAGAACCTGTAGCAAGCAAGAGAGAATTTGCAGAAATCAAGAGAGAACCTGTAGAGAGAGAGAAATCAGCAAAAAGTGTGGAACAGGAAGAAAGAACCTGCAGAAATCAATAGAGAACCTGCAGAGAGAGAAAATCAGCAAATAATAAAGAAGTAGCAGCAGAAATTGTGAGGTAGAAGGATCAACAGTTTGCAGAAACCAGCAGATAAGAACTAGGAGACAGCAGGAAAAGAAAGAACCAGCAGAGAGGGAAGCAGAGAAGGAAGCACTAGGCGAGATATTCAGCTGTGAGAGAGTAGAGGGAGAGCAACGAAAGAGGGGCAGCAGCCTTCCAAATATTCTCTAATCTCCCTCAAAATAATAGGGTTAGGGTTTTTATAAGAGCAGTATAAGTCTAACCCTAATCCCCTTGCTTAGGTGTCACCAATCTAGAGTATTATAAGACAAGTCACTTAAGTGGTCATGCGACAAGCATGTGACCATTAAGTGGATGTGGACATCCCCCACATCTTAGGTTATAAATTAGAACACCTAAGTAAATCCCATATAATTAATAATTAAAAAAATAAAAAAAATAAAGAAAAAATTAAACCCTAAGCTACATCACATCGTCAGGTTAAGTTTCTTCTCCCAATCAATACAAAACTATCATCTAGTTCTCGAAAAAAACAACAGCAGCAGCAGCAAGTAGCAACAGTGGTATTTATACAATTGAATCAATCATGTCTATAGAAAATTATAAACAAGTGAGAAATATAATGAAAGAGTTTATCTGAAATAATAGATATAAAATTCAAAACGTCAAACTGTGCGTAAAGTCCCTTCAATTAATGCACAGCCTCATAATTGCATCTGAATGTGCAAAAACAGTAGACCAAACATTCCTCTCACCCAAACCCCAATCAAACATACATATGCTACCGAAAAAAAAAGAAAGGAGAGAGAGAGAGAGATTGTTTCCACGATAATATAAATTTCTCTGCCTCTTGCGAAGAAATACATTTAATAAATGGAAAAGATAAAAAAAATTTGTCATGGATGAATAAATGAGTACAACAGGTACAGTTTTCTTAAAAATCACTGCGTGAAATTAACTGACTAGATGGAATTTAGAGAAGACAGAGACCACTTTAGTTTATGTGACACACCTATTCAACAGAGACACAGAAGATATGAGATACAAGCAGATGTACTAGAACACATCCAAATCAGAACAAATTATAAAAGATACATGCTAACCAGTTCCTACAAATGTGGTCATTGAGTGCAATAATTGAACTTTCACTTCAATAGAGCTCCATGATCATAGAGGAAATAACTCAAAACCATAAGTATAATAATGTACATTAACACAAGATTGAGATCATTTATGAATCATATTCTCGACATCCGGTTCTTTATACCACTATTTTGGTCTTCCCTCTGCATGTGTGAAATGCCGTAAAACCATGAAACACTTGGCATTTGCAGTACTTAAATCAAAATAATCTCTATTTTTAAATGAAACCAAAACAAAAGAACCCAAAGAAAAGGAAATGAACCAAAACCCTTTAAAACAGTGGGAATGCTACTAGGGCACCAGTAAAATAACATAATAAACTATATCCGACCTTTTTTTTTTTTTTGGTGTGTGGGTGGGTGTGTGTTGGGTTTTTTTTGGGGGGGGGTGGGGGGCGCGGGTGGCCGGGGGGTGGTGGTGGTGTGGTTTTGCAATCAGTGACGGGCTACACAAACATGGGTAGCTCTCCCTTAGCACATAACCTCACAAACTACCAACACCCACCCTCCAAAAAAAAAAAATATCCAGATGAACGTGAAAATAAAACCTAGATCTCTAATACTACCACCAAGACACTTCTCTAGAGCTAAATTAGTGAGCATCTTCGTAGAGCATTTTCTACTTATAACATAAGACTACGATGAGATAAATCTCAACAAATATGACTTCGATTAAAATAATTAAATGACCTAGAACCTATGTGGCAAGGACTCTTCTAAACTGTGTGTAAGACCCATGTCTAACACTTAACACTTGGGTAAGGGTATAGAATATCAGAACAGGTGTCCAACATGTATAGTTGGACATTCACCCTACATATATGCCCACGAATCATAGTTTATCGTATAAATATGCATAAAAATTTCTTAGTATGCATGAATTGCTTAATCTCACCTGGTAAACACCATTTTAAATCGGAAAATAAAATAAGGATATCAAAAAGTATGAATATCTTTTCGTGCCTTTATGTCCTTGACATGAAAATTAGATGAATCTAATGCTTAAACACAAAGTATACCCAAAACTCATACCCAAGTCCATATAACATAGCCTAGAACTATCATAAATAATTTTCTTGAACCAAAGTAATTCCGTGATTAGTGTGGGATTTGTTAGTCTTTGGCTTCCAAAAGGGTTATCTTTTTATTAACCAAACAATTTCAACGGCATCAGTACCAACCATTTGAATTTTCAATACATTGAATTACTACCTCAAGCTCATTAACAAACAAATGAAACCTCAACATAGTATTGAACCGACCTTCCAAACTCTTTAATATGCCTTCTAACTGAATGAAAATAACCATTAATTATTTATCAATGTACTTTCAGACTTATGATTACTCCTGAATGACAGCAAAGCATTTCTTTCTCAATAGAATATGGCATTCTGAACATGGTCCACAAGGTGGACACGATAGACTTAAAGGTCAAATTGGAAAGACCTGGTTCATGGAGAGATTCTAGTCATCAAACCATGAACATGTTCAATGTAGCTAAAAATTTAATAGTTTGAGAACCAGTCTAGTGCCATGTAGCCATGAACTTGTAAAGATCCCTACATAAGGGGATCTGTCAATGAATATTATTGCCACTCGTACCAGTCTAGGTTCCATCTTCTATAGTGTTTAAGGTTACTCTTTCAGAGGAGAAAGTTTCCAATCGAGTGAAGAGCCAGAAAATTTCAGGTGGTCATAGGATATCCAAAATCTCAATCTTCATAAAGTTCGTTGTTTAGACCCTTAATCTCAACCTTACTCAATCACACCCAAATCAACTCTAATCCGTTCCCCTACTTACTGGCCTTTGCCATTAAAGCTCTAAATTACTCACTGTTTAGACCCTTAATAGCCTCTCTTCTGAAAATCTAGCAAACTGCCACTTTTGAAACTCGAACCAAATCTCACCTTTTTTTCCACTTAAAAACCCTAGAAGCCTCCTTCTACCTTATAGAACCCTAACCCTAGCAACTTCCCATAACTATTGTAGGCAACCTTAGGCCCTAGTTTCCTAATTTCTCCTATATCACTGGCGGTTGCAAGTAATTTGCAAATTGATCTAGGATAAAACCAATAATGGCTTGGCTACACTAAAGTTTCGTATTGAAATTGAAAAAATTTGCAAAACTTGTAACTCAAATAATCAGAAATCAAGTGCACGTGGAAGTTTCCCAGCAACTAGAAATGCGAATTCTCACCAGTTAAGTCCCATCATCTCACTTCTTGACCAACATGGAGTTCTCGCCAAATGTCATGCATAACAAATCCTAGTCAAACTTTACAGACCAAGAATTATCAACTACTTGAGTGGCTACTGACTAAACTAACTAAACAAATTTGGCAGTTCTAATTGCTTGTTATGCCGTCACTAGGGTTCTTGTCTAATCTTCTAGGATAGCTTCCTTTTCTAGTTCCATTTCGTCTAATCATTTGTTCTGTCCACCACCTTGGTTCTTCATGTGGGAAATTAATTTAATGCATGAGCATAAATGTGTGTTCTCAAACTCAACCTAGCAATAAATGAGTGCTCTTTATTTTAATTATTTTATAAACCACATTTCCACCAATTTGAACTAGCCCACGAAGTTTCATATTTATAAAAAAATTGACAAACATGAAAGTATAGTTTTGCATAAATTCCATAAGACAAAAGTTTCAAAGATTACTCAAACTTCATCAATTTTTTTATTTTCTATTCCTAGTTAAACATCGTAATCATGAACTTACCAAAAAGAACGAGAATTACAATGATGCTAGATGTTTCCGAGTAAAGCTTCGACAAGGTCATATCCTAGGGCATAGTTCAAATCATCCTAGGAGTCTAAGAGTTTGAACACCATCTTCCTCCTCTAAAGTACTAACAAACCAAGTTATTGATAACTGCTTATAAATATGAAACAAAACAAAAAAGAAAGAAAAATGAAAAAACACCTTTAAAAACAGTGGGAACAAATGCTATAGGGCACAACACATAAAACTATAACACAAAGTGCCGGGGGGTGGTGGTGGTGTGGTTTTGCAATCAACGGGCTACAAAAACATGGGTAGCTCCCCTTAGCACATAACCCCCCCAAAAAATAAAACCCCCCCTACCCCAACACACCCTTCCTAGAGCTAAATTAGTGAGCCCCATTTTCCTTATAACATAAGACACCCCCCCCCAACAAATATGACTTCGATTAAAAAATTAAACCCCCCCACACCCCTAACACTTAACAGGGTAACAATATCAGAACAGGTTCCAACATGTATAGAAAAAGTATTGTCATGAAACAGAAGACCCCAAATGAAACCCCCCCCCCCCCCCCCCCCCCCCCCCCTTCCCCCCCCCCCCAGACCCCCCCCCCCCCAATACCCCCCCCCCCCCCCCCCCCCCCCCCAACCCCCCCCCCCACCCCCTAGTCCCCCCCCCAGTCTAGTGCCCCCCTTGTAAAGATCCCTACATAAGGGGATCTGTCAATGAATATTAGTGCCACTCGTACCAGTCTAGGTTCCATCTTCTATAGTGTTTAAGGTTACTCTTTCAGAGGAGAAAGTTTCCAATTGAGTGAAGAGCCAGAAAATTTCAGGTGGTCATAGGATATCCAAAATCTCAATCTTCATAAAGTTTGTTGTTTAGACCCTTAATCTCAACCTTACTCAATCACACCCAAATCAACTCTAATCCGTTCCCCTACTTACTGGCCTTTGCCATTAAAGCTCTAAATTACTCACTGTTTAGACCCTTAATAGCCTCTCTTCTGAAAATCTAGCAAACTGCCACTTTTGAAACTCGAACCAAATCTCACCTTTTTTTCCACTTAAAAACCCTAGAAGCCTCCTTCTACCTTATAGAACCCTAACCCTAGCAACTTCCCATAACTATTGTAGGCAACCTTAGGCCCTAGTTTCCTAATTTCTCCTATATCACTGGCGGTTGCAAGTAATTTGCAAATTGATCTAGGATAAAACCAATAATGGCTTGGCTACACTAAAGTTTCGTATTGAAATTGAAAAAATTTGCAAAACTTGTAACTCAAATAATCAGAAATCAATTGCACGTGGAAGTTTCCCAGCAACTAGAAATGCGAATTCCACCCCCCCCCCATCCCCCTTCTTGACCAACCATGTGGGAGTTCCCGCCCCATTGTCATGCAAACCAAATCCTAGTCAAACTTTACAGACACCCCCCCCCCCCCCCCCCCCCTACCCCCCCCCCCCCCCCCCCCCCCCCCCCCCCCCCCCCCCCCCCCCCCCCCCCCCCCCCCCCCCCCCCCCCCCCCCCCCCCCCCCCCCCCCACACCCACACACACGCACACACACATATAAGTAAAAAATAAAAGCGAATGTTCAAAATAGGACACCAATACAGTGCCAATATAACAATGTGTATGCATGTCTAATACAAAATTTTATTAAGAATAATACTAAATATTTTGCAGGTTTCCCATTTAAAACAACAAACAAATAAAAGTATAACATACAAAAAAATTAGTTTTATGTTGGAAGGAGAACATGAACCAGATTCAACATTACTTGGCCTCATCAAATCTCACTTCTTAGTCCCAAATATGTAAAATCCTCATTATGTTAAGAAAGGCAGGATCTTGATGATGCATGCATCTCCACACATCCTAAGCAGTATTGAAGAATTTTCATTTTTCAGATACGAAAAAAAAAAAAAAATGTGGCTTGAATTGAAGGATATACCTAGCAAGTACAAAACATATATCAAATGTAACCAAGAGGTATCAGTATCCAATGAGTCCTTGGAGCGTAAACGGCTCCTTGATAGAATTATTCAAGCTACTCAGGAGAATGGAAGAATCCCCCGAATAAGAATAATACTTCTTTGAGTTATTAGAAACGCCAGCTCACTTTTCACATCTCATTCCCCCCCCGCGGGCCCCCAAAAACCAAGTGTGGGCGACCGTGGGGGTCGTGCGGTATGTGTACTCTCTAGAAAGCACGACAGTCACTTAGCGATTACCGAACTAAACAGAGAGCGGAAGGGAGAGGATCAATGGCAGCCACAGCGAGAGAGAGAGAGAGAGAGAGAGAGAGAGAGAGAGAGAGAGAGAGAGAGAGAGAGCAATGAACCAGAGAGCTTAATGGACTTGTGGACTCCATCTCTTGTCTATTGTCGGTTAAAGGGAAAGACATCCCTTTATATAGGTGAAGGGATGTGAGAGGGAGAGCCAACCTGTTATGGGGTGATGGCTTGTCCCTCTCAGCCTCAAAAGGTTAACACTGCACTCGGGATCCACTGAGGTACGCGGGATCTGCCAGGTGCAAAGTTGACCGACGCCCTTAAATGTGTTTGTCTTTTCTCTTTTCCTTGCAAACGTTGCTAGAACATTTTAGAGGATCTCTCTTTCATTGTGGCAGGTCAAGGGATCCCTCTGAGGAGAGGGATTGGCACCCTGATGATCCCATGGATCCTAACCTCTAAACCACAAGTCCCTGTTGGTTGGTCCCATACGGAGCATCATAGCTAGTTGGAGAGATGCCATGACTTGTACTTGATGGATTCTTGGGTTCTGCTCAAGACCCAAGGATTGGGGTTGCTAGAGGATGTGTCCTAAGGATCGTTCAGGGCAACGTGCGCCCTAAGGTGATGGAGGATCCTTGAGTCTCATAGGATCCTCTGAGAGGATCCTTGGAAGTAACGTGTCTAACCACATGGGTTATGACCCATATACCTACACCAAGCAACACAAGTCTCTTCCCCAACATTCATTATAATTCTAACCTTTCACGCATTTAGAAGAGACCAATGGGAGTACATCTAGATGTTAGATCGTCCCAATCATATAAATTTGCAATAGTTTTAGGTGTCATGTACTCATAACCATACAAATATGTCATGTTTTGCCAAAATCTCCAAGAAAACAATAAAGAGTCCTAGTGACAAAGAATCCATCTCAATCCATTATTAACCCAAATTATTAAGAGAGCAACCATTAATGTTAACTTTCACAAAGCAAGAGGAGATAGAATCCAAGAAAAAGCAAAGAATTTTGAGGTCTATTAGCAATGCACATTACCTTTCAATCTCCAATTAGAAAAATAATAGAATTCCTTTCAACTCCTAAGTGACCAAAGCCTATGCAGAGATATTTTATTGGCTTCTTTACAAAATAGCCTCCATGTGTTCCAAGTGAACCAAGGAAACCAATTATTTAGCCACAAAGAAGAACATCAAGTTGGTTTCCTTTCACACTACATTTTTTCTACTTTATTCATTCCACCATCAAATATGGAAGGACTCTCCCCAGCTTTTGGAGGAAATGACAATGAACGGATTCATCAATTAAAACATCAAAAATAGCTCTATGATCCTCAAGCTCATGTGAGAAATAGCGCCTATGATGCATGAATACATGACACTGTTAAGATTGAGATAAAAGCAAACAAACTCAGCAGGACATAAAACAAACCAACAATACCTGCATGTATTCTTCTCCTCTCCTATCACATTTTTACATTTTTTATTATGCCGAGACAAACTAGTAGCATTATGTTGCTCTTAAGTTCTACCGCATGCTTACCTGTGTGGATTTTGCAGAATTTGTCATGAATCCAGTCAAACGTCTGGAAAATGTCAAACACAGATGTTATCCGTGTAGTGGCGGACCCAGAAATTTGGCAAAGGGCGGACCAAGCAGGAAAAAAAAATTGGTGGTGGCATTATACTAACTGCAACTACTGTCACTTACATTTAAGCTTTATAGTAAGAGACTCATCAAATATAAAAAAAAATGTGAAAATTATAACGAATGTAGAACCTAAAATAAAGACATTACTTTCCTATTAAATTTTCTCTTCCAAACTAGCGGGGCAAGCAAAATTACTTGAATTTTTGAGGGGCAATATAACTATTTTATTATGAAGATTCAAAAGTATATAGGGTCCGAGGAAAATTTTCAACACTTTGGAGGGGCCAATACACCTATTTTATCATAAATACTCAAAAATATATAAGACCTACAGTAATTTTTTAAAACTTACAAGGGGCCAATACACCTGTTTTCTACTAAATACTGAAAAATATATAGGACCCAGAGTAATTTTTCAAAACTGATGGGGGGCCGTGGCCCCGCCCTCTCCCCTTGTAGATCCGCCTATGCATCCATGCGAGAGTGGTGTCATTTCAAACACGGTCCACACGGACAAGAATTTTCTTTATAAGTGACGGTACCACCTAGGTGAGCATTAAGCAGAGCTAAAATCAAGCTTAGTACTAAGCTCCAAAAGTATTTGGTTCTTGTCTTAACTCAGCATTCCAAATTTCCATTTGCAGATTGTAAGCTCTCTTGCTTACCTCACAGGCACCCATCCCAAAATTGGCCACGGAAAGCTGACATTTCATCCCCAATAAGTTTAAGCTGTTGTTGTCAGCTGCACGACCTCCAAAGAATCTGGTTTTAGGGGTCTAATTCACTCTTCTTTGTACATCTTCAGACTCGGTCAAACAATGATTGGCTAAAATGTCATTATTAAGTGAATAACAAAAGCTATTATATTTTTTTTCTAAATATTACCTCACTTTTTAGGGAAAACCGACAGCTAGAGCCATGTATTACACAACATGTATATCCAAATTGGGCTTTATACAATTTACCTTTTCTCGTCAACAACATTTATGCTTTGCTATGAGAGAAATGATATCAAGAGTGTTGAAGAAACTACTTTTTTTTTTTCATAAATGGAAAAAACATATAGCAATACTTGATGAATTTGAATAGCTAATGCATATTATGATTAATTGTTGCCTCATTTTCAACAGCAGACCACCGTATCGCTTCACCTTTCACTTCAAGTTCTCTGCACCTTGCCAAGCTTTTACCAAGCCTCAAAATTATTCATTTTTGGAATGCCTTGTATATAGTTCGGTTTTCATTCTTTCTCTCTTATTCCTTTTATTTTTATTTTTTGGCTATAACATGATAAGGATGATTGGTGTCAATGTCCTCATTATTATTTATACAAGTGGTAAAAGGCAGGTAAGTTTCTGAACTTTTTCCCTTTGTTCGGCACTAAAACGGTATATTTGATGGGTGTCAATGTATACGTTATTAGCATATCAGTGATAGAGGGCAGGTTAGTTTGTTAACTTTGTTTCTTTTTCTTTTTTTCAGTAAATTGAGATTCTAATTAAATTTCTACCTTAATTCATGTACATGGTTCTACTTCAAGCAATCTCGTAAATTTATTTTATTTCAACCTTTAATAATACAAGTTATCTAGGATTTTCTCACTATTATCTTTGAGGTTTACTACTGGCTTTAAAACAGTAGGTCTCTCATTCTGTTTAAGGAAGTATTGTCATTAAGAGTCCACAAGCTACGTAATCAATGTTTCTAGAGAGAAGAGTGAAAATTGATTTCAAGGGGGCTAACCACTCTCAAATTGATTTAAATGGACTGTCACCCCTCAAGTGATCAAACCAATTTACCAATACGGAAAATGGAAGCAGGAAATGGAAACGGGAAATGTGCCCTAGAAATATTAAGGGATATGAGAAACGCTAGGTGATATAAAATTAAATAGGATATTTATAAAGAACCTTAAAAATAACAATACAAAGAATTCGAATACTTCCCTTATCAATTGAAATACAAATGCTACACCATATTTATAGAAACTTATTAGAATAATTGTGTAACATTGTTCAAAAAAAGATTTGAGAGCATTAAAAATACTAGAAATGATGAGAAGTGCATTTCTAGGGAGGTTTCACAATATTTTTTAAGAGTTTGTGACAAGTATTTTAATCATATTAAAAGTTTCTAAAACATGTCGGAAACGTTTCTTAGATACTTCCCATAAATTTCATGAGAGTTCTGTCTTCGTTCTGGAAGCCAGTTCCCCCTCCCGAGTCGAGCTTCATAGTAACTGATCGAACACCTTTCTTTTATTCTTAGGTTTCCAAACCTTTTTCAACTATGATCTGCTCAAATCGTGCATCGTATTGAGTCATAAACAACCCTTGTATCCAATAACTTTAATTTACAAGAACAAGTACACTGTTCATCCCCAAAATCATTGTCGTTAAGAGTCTACACTGTCTGTCATTTGGTTTAAGAACACTATAGTCACTTGGAGTCTACATGCTACTGTAATCAATGATTCTAGAGAGCAGAATAAAATTGATTTCAAGAAGGCTAATCATCCCCGAATTGATTTAAATGGATTATCACCTAACCAGGAGATCACGTATTAATTTTATTCTTATTTTTTCAAAAATTACAAATACGATCTGTTAAATTTGTATACCCTTTTCAGTCATACACAGGCCCTGTATCCTACAACTTCAATTTACAAGAACTAGTACACTTTTCATCACCCAAATCGTTCTTTTACACACATTTCTTCAAACAGTTCACACTACTTAATCACAAAATCGTCAATGAAATGAAACTCAAGAACAAACAAAGATGAGTCATTCCTATGTACATATATAAACGCCAAGCAAGAAGAAAATGTAAAGTCAATTCAGACAGAGGAAGAGAAGAGTTGTTTCATTTATTCACCTGAAAGAGCAAAATACTGGAGCTTCTACATTAAGCAACTTTCGATTCTTCGTGGAGCTGAATCGTATTGTTAGAGAGAGAAACGTCGCAGCTACTTTCGAAACTCTGCGTTTCTTTTAAAAGGGACTTTGGAGTTTTGATTTCTGATGAAACCATTTTAGAGAGAGAGAGAGAGATAGGCGCGACGACTTGAATGCCGGCTAGAAACGCGGGGGGGTTTCCGTTTCCTTTTGGCCACTCCAGATCGGGTAACCCGAACCGCTTCTATGAGGATGAATTTGGGAAATACCGAAACTTGTGCTGGCGGTTGGCCAAGTACACGAAAAAGGGGTTTGGTAAAAATATTTTTGAAAATTATTTGTCAGGGATTTCTTATAATTTTCAATTTTTTGTGAAAACTATTTTGTTCTTTAATCTTAAGCATTCACGTCTGATGGAAAATAAAAATTTACAGAATTGTTGCAAATAAGACAAGAGTGTTCGTGTTTATTTTTTCCATTCTTGATAACTAATTTTATAAGAGGATTTCCTAAACCGTCATTGATTATTATTTTTTAGATGGTAAATAGTTATTGATTATTAAGTAGTAGAATTATTAATTGTAAACCATATTTCAGAGTTGATTGTTCAACAAATTATTAATTAATAGAGACTATTAAGTTATAAGATATTGATGGTAACAAGACTAACTTTATGGATATAATGGGGACCGATCTGGACGGAGCTGATCAGGACCCTTGTAAAAGGTTGACCAACGAGACCATCGATGACGAGACACTCTAGTAGTGCTGAACAGCAGATGGCTGAGCATACCAGGATTAATCGGTTTGGCACCAAGCAAATAGTGCTGAATAGGAGCATACTGACCATCCCTCCTGCCTGGCCAGTGAGGACAACGCCTAATATTAGGTCAGACTGTGTACTACTAAAAGGACAAAATGCGTGGGGGGATAACCACATTCCCCACCACGTTGATGTCAGTCTGATAGGCGCCCTAGAAGATGCCACGTATAGGAGACAAACACGTCCACCACTATCCTGCCAAGGACTTGAAAGTCCAATGATGTACAGTTATGTGAAAAGGCGATCATTTTCACTAAATATCTGCAGACATACTTTGGACTACAATCATGAATGTATAAAAGGAAACCCAAGCCTTCTTCACTAAGGTACGCATAACAAAAATCCTAGTGAAAATTTTGTCCAATTATCCTCTCAAACCTAACTTTGGCATCGAAGAATTTTTGGCAAGCACCACACCGGTGTTTCTTGACCTAACTTCTCTCTGTAGCAAACCGAAGCAATTCACTGGAACCTGGGGGCAGACTCTACAAGTTTACTGATATATCAATTGGCGTCGTCTATAGGAACCGACTTTCCATCATTTCCATAGTCTTAACCAGGTCTGGTACCTCGCATCGACCACAAACCATAAGGAATAGAGTACGAACCGAGTTGCGGCTCTTGAAACCTAAATGGCCGATGTAATGGCTAACATGCAGATGCTGATAACCCATAATCATGAGCTACTTTGGCGACTTCCCACTATACCAGGAGGGAGCCAGCAACCTGGAGTCTAACCTAGAGACGAAAGGGGGGATGACGATGCCAACTCCGAGAATGAAGATCCCGTTGTCCCAGGTGGCGGCGCATTACCCCCTAACGGAGGGGCCCAACCGGAGGAAGCCCACAACCATGCCCCAGCTTCACGCTTGCGGCACTATCCCCAGCATACAAAAGTTGTGGGAGACAGAGCAGAGAATCCCCCAACCTAGGATGAACATATCAAAGCCCTCCATGCCTAGCTGACAGGGGTCATGGAGGCCATCAAGACCAAGACTCCCAACACCATAAAGGAGTTGGTGAACAGAACTAATTCTTCTTTTACCTAGGCGGTTATGGGCGTACCCCTGCCACTGAAGTTCAAAATACCAACTCTGGAGATGTTTGATAAGACCAAGGACCCCCTGGACCATTTAGAGACCTTCAAGGCTTTGATACAGCTGCTAGCCGTCCTAGACGAGATTATGTGCAGAGCATTCCCAATCATTCTCAAAGGAGCTGCTAGGATGTGGTTCAACTGGATCCAACCATCCACTATTAGTTCCTTCATCCAACTTAGTAAGCTGTTCTTAAGGCACTATATTGGAGGTCAAAGGCAAAGGAAACCAGCCACCTGCCTGCTCAATGTGAAGCCGAAGAAAGAGTAGACACGTAGGGAGTTTTTCACCAGTTTCAACCTAAAAACCCTAGAAGTTGATGACTTGATGACAAGGTTGCAGTTACGGCGTTCATGAGCGGTTTGAGAACCCACAAGTTCTTATTCTCATTGGATAGGGAACCCCCAAAGAGCATAGTTGACCTTATGCTTAGAGCCTAGAAGCACATGAATGCGGAGAATGCCATGAACACAAGGTGTGACCGAGATGGGGACGTTGGCTCTCCCTCAAAGAGGAAGAAGAGGCCAGCTGATGACAACAAGGAAGACAGAGAAAAGAAGACCTCAAAAACTGACATACCAACAACCCGAATAGAGGGGACAAGGAGTTGGTTTGCTGGCTTTGATCATAACTTTACCCCTTTAATAACACCAGTGGGGCACGTCCTGAACGAGATCAGGAACGATCCGAACTTGAAATGGCCTAAGAGATTGAGGAGCCCTCTAGAGTAGAGAAACCAAAGGAAGTACTGCCGGTTCTATAAAGACCATGGCCACAACATCGATGACTACATAGATCCAAGTAGCAAATTGAAAACCTAATAAGGTAAGGTCGACTGGGAAGATTCATGGCTGGTTAAGGGCTTGACAGGCCACGTACTACAGAACGAAGAAACCCAGATAGGGCCCCAATACACCAACAACCGATCGAAGAGATAAGGGTCATCACCGGAGGATTTGGAGAGGGCGGTGAGTCCTCGTCAGCCAGGAAGAACCAAACCAAAAGGGCAAAACAAGTGAAGATATTCGCATTGAAGAGACTGAGCAAGAAATCCTGCTTGGGTGTTCTAGATATAGTGGTCATAGGAGAGGAAGCCACAGAGCTGAGCCACCCTTATGATGACACTCTAATGGTCAGCGCCATTATCTCTTACTTCCAAA
This sequence comes from Euryodendron excelsum, assembly GCA_033060915.1. Lineage (NCBI taxonomy): Eukaryota > Viridiplantae > Streptophyta > Magnoliopsida > Ericales > Pentaphylacaceae > Euryodendron > Euryodendron excelsum. Next base: position 19,111,763 of record CM065382.1, on the reverse strand, counting down.
TCAAACCAATCCTTATCGACAACGGCATCTCAGCATACATCATTTTTTGGGAGGCGTTTGAGTAGCTACAAATATAGAAGGAAGTCTTGAAACCCATGATCTCCCCCCTGGTGGGGTTCATGGGAGACAAGGTTACCCCTAGAGGGTCCATCGAGCTACCTGTCACTCCTAGGAGATGACCCCCAGTAAGCCACTACGCTAATCAATTTTCTGGTGGTGGACTGCCTTTCAACCTATAACGTGATCTTAGGGCAAACATCCCTGAACCAGTTTAAAACGGTCACGTCCAGTTACGATTTGAGATTGAAATTTTCAACGGAGCAAGGAGTGAGAACTATCAAGGGTGACTAGATAATAGCCAGGGAGTGTTATATTGCATCCTTAAGGGGAGCACCGCCATGGAAACTCTCGTAATAGAAGAGTTGGAAGTCAAAGATGAGAAAGAAGTGAAGAAAGGAGAACCAATGGAAGAGCTGGAACAAGTCCCCATTGACAGTCCAAACCAAAAGAATGGCCTAGACCTGGATGGCAGCCTGACCTAGGCTAGAGTGGTCATGATCAAATCCACAGCCCCAGAGCTGCTAAAAGAAGAGCTAAGAAGCTTCCTCAGGAGTAATGCTAACATCTTCGCCTGAATACACGAGGATATGCCAAGCATTGATCCCAAGATTACTGCCCACCACCTCAACATTTCGCTCGAAGCCAGGCTGGTCAAGCAGAAGAGGAGGAGCTTTGCCCCAGAGCGTAATGAAGCCATCACCGACAAGGTAGATAAGCTTGTCGAGGCTAAGTTCATCAAAGAAGCCCAATACTTGACCTGGCTCTCGAACGTGGTGATGGTGAAGAAGACAAATGAAAGGTGGAGGATGTGTGTGGATTTCACCGACCTTAACAAGAGTTGCCCCAAAGATAACTTCCCCCTGCCTACCATTGACCTTTTGGTAGACTCAACCACAGGATAGAAGATGTTCTCATTTATAGACGCTTTCTCGGGGTATAACCAGATCAAGATGACTAAAATAGACCAAGAACACACTGCCTTCATTACCAACAGAGGATGGTACTGCTACAAAGTCATGCCCTTCGACTTGAAGAATGCTAAGACAATTTATCAATAGTTGGTGAATAAGATGTTCAAGGCCCAAATATGGAGGAACGTGGAGGTCTACGTCGACAATATGTTGGTTAAGAGTAAGCAAACGACTAACCACCTAAAAGATTTAAAGGAGACTTTTCAAACCCTTAAGGCCTATAACATGAAACTAAATCCTACCAAGTGAGCATTTGGGGTAGCATTGGGAAAGTTCCTACGATTCATGGTCTTGTAGAGGGGGATAGAGGCCAATCTGAAAAAATTTAGTGTGATACTGGGCATGCAAGCACCAAAATTAATCAAAGATATTCAGAGGTTAACAGGCAGAGTAGTAGCCCTAAACAGGTTCATTTCCAAGTCAACTGACAAATGCCTCCCTTTCTTCAAGACATTAAGAAGAGCATTCTAGTGGACTGATGAGTGTGAAGAAGCATTTCAACAGCTAAAGCAGTACTTGGACTCAGTTCTTTTGCTCAGCCGAATGATCACCGGAGAGAAACTTTATCTTTACTTGGCCGTTTCACCAACAACAATGAGCTCAGCCCTCGTCCGTGAAGACCAAAAGGTCCAAAAACTAATCTACTACACCAGTAGGGCCCTAAGAGGAGTAGAGGAGAGATACCGAAGATGGAGTTACTGGCCTTCGCTCTGGTAACATCATCATAGAGACTCAGACCTTATTTCCAAGCACACTCAATTGTGGTATTGACTGACCAACCCTTCAAGAAAGCACTGCACAAGATCAAAACTTCAGAGTGCCTTATGAAGTAATTAGTGGAACTCAGTCAGTTTGATATTTAGTATAGACCATGAGTGGCTAGCAAAAGACAAGCAGCAGCATATTTTATTACAAAATTTATAGCCTTCGCTGATACCCCACTTGAGATAGACGATATGGAAAACAACTGGATATTGAATGTTGATGGCTTCTCCACCAAACAGTCAAGTGGGGTAGGCATTGTCCTTGTCACCCCAGATGGCCACAAAGTGGAGTATGCCCTCAGATTCAGGTTCCCAGCCACTAACAACGAAACAAAGTATGAGGCCCTCATAGCTGGGCTTTGGATAGGTCTAGGGAGAATATGAAGCATGAGGGGAAAAGATGAAGGAATACTGCCAAATGACTAGACGCTTGGTCAAAAAATTCTCAAAAGTACTGTTGTAGAGTGTTTTTCGGTTAGAGAATGAAGAGGCAGATAGACTGGCAAAGATAGTATCCCCAAAGCAACTCGACCCTGAAGTACCCTTGGAGATCCTTGATTTTCCGAGCATCCAAACCTCAGAAGTCAATGTGCTGGAAACAGAAGCCTTATAGGCCAAACTGATCAAAGACTACCTGGAGCACGACACTCTCCCAAAAGACAAGTTGGAAGTAAGAAGAATCAAGTTCAGGGCTAGTCGCTATGTGATATTTGATGGCATCCTGTACAAACGAAGGCACACTACCCCCCTCCTCAGGTGCGCCACAGATGAAGAAGCCACTTACATTATGAGAGAGATCCACGAAAGAATTTGTGGAAACCACTCTTGAGGACGTTCCTTGGCTAACAAGATACTCAGAGCAGCATTCTACTAGCCGATAATGAGTAAGACTCCCATGAGTTCATAAAGAAATGTGACAAGTGCCAGCGGTTTGCCAACATCCCTAGATAACCTGCATAGGAACTGACTTCTATCTGAAGCCCATGGCCCTTTGCCTAGTGGGAGATCGATATCGTAGGCCCATTACTCTTGGGTAGAGGACAGAACAAATTCGTGGTAGTGGCTATTAATTACTTCACCAAGTGGGTCGAAGCAGAGGCCCTCACCACCATCACAGAATAGAAAATGACCAACTTCTTATGGAAGAATGTTGTATGCTGCTTCAAGATCCCAAAAGTGGTCATCACTGATAATGGAAAGCAATTCGAAAGAAAGTAATTTAGTGGGTTGTGCTCAAACCTGCAAATCAGCTATCACTTCTCCTCACCAAAGCACCCTCAAGCAAATGGGCAAGTGGAGATCACCAATAGGTCTCTCCTCAAGATCATCAAGACTAAACTAGAGAAAGCCAAAGGGCTATGGGCAAGGGAGCTCCCCAACATCCTATGGGCTTACAGAACCACTGAGAGAGTCTCTACTAGACAAACCCCTTTCTCCCTCACATTCAGAACAGAAGCGATAATACCAGTAGAAATTGGTCTCCTGAGTCCCATAACTCAGAGCTACAACCCGGAGACAAACGACGAGGCCTTGACAATTGACCTAGATTTGCTAGAAGAAAAGAGGCTGCAAGCAGTAATTAGAATGGCTTCATATCAACAACAGATGCGTCAGTGCCACAATAGCCGAGTGCGCTCAAGGGACTTCAAGCCAGGGGAATTGGTTCTAAAGAAAGTCAACCAATCTACTAGAATTGCTCAAGATAGAAAACTTCGCTCGAATTGGGAAGGACCTTACGAGGTATTGGGCTTCACCAGGAAGGGCACCTACAGATTGAAGGACCTAAACAACAAAGAATTGCCCCACCCATGGCATGCTGAGCACCTTAGAAAGTATTATGTGTAAGTAACTCTTTTTATCCCCAATGTAACAACATAGATAAAAAGTTCAATAGTTGATAACCTGCATAGACTTGCCTACAATTCTCCTTATGCTTTTATAAATGTTCTAACATCTTCCTTATAAGAGGAGTGACAAAGGCTTTAGGTCCCAAGGCTTTATACTTAATCAACAAAAGTCCTGTTCAGGTCAAGGCTGAATAGGCAAAGGCTTTACGCCCATTTAAGAAAGTCATGCTTAGGCCAAGGCCGAGCAGGCAGAGACTTTACGCCCACTCAAGAAAGTCCTGCTTAGGCCAAGGCCAAGTAGGCAGAAGCTTTACGCCCAAGCCTACATGCCTAAGGCTTTATGCCCAAACAACAAGAAAGTCTTGCTCAGGCCAAGGCTGAGCAGGCAGAGGCTTTATGCCCAAGGCTACATGCCCAAGGATTTATGCCCAAACAATAAGAAAGTTCCGCTCAGGCCAAGGCTGAGCAGGTAGAGGTTTTGCGCTCAAGGCTATACGCCCACTTAAGAAAGTCCTGCTCAAGACAAGGTCGAGCAGGCAGAGGCTTTATGCCCAAACAACCAAAGTCCTGCTTAGGCCAAGGCCAAGCAGGGAGAGACTTTACGCCCAGGCAAGGGCACTCAGGCAAAGGCTTTACGCCCACTCAAGGAAGTCCTGCTTAGGCTAAGGCTAAGCAGACAGAGGCTTTATGCCTAAGGTTATATGCCCAAAAAATAAAAGTCCTGCTCAGGCCAAGGCAAGCAGGCAGAGGCCTTACGCCCAAGGCTTTATGCCTAATAAATAAAAGTCCCGCTCAAGTTACGGCCGAGTAGGCAAAGGCCTTATGGCCAAGGCCAAGATTAAGCAGAGCAAAAAAGTCACGTTATCTATTGTCCAAACCAGAATGTCTACACTTATCTAAAAACTAGTAAACTGCAAAAAAGAGGCAAACACTTTACCCACCATTACTAATATGAAGACCAGAGGAAAGCCAAAGTATCTGAATAAAGCTAAGTCAAATCACCTATAGAAACTAAAACAAAGGCTATAGTTGAGAAGTCAAATGAAGAAACATCTTTTTCATTGATAAAAGTTGGCAAGTATAAACAAAGCCCGAGCAGTGTTACATTTGAAATCACTGCAAGGGCAAAATGGGAAGACAAAAAGATCTACAAAAAGGAAAGGGAAAACTACTTAGTTGTCGAAAGCACCTTTGGCTGGGCAAAAGCTTTTGACTAGGCATCATCCTTCTTAGTTGCCCCATCCTTACCCCCTGCCTTGCTCCTCTCAATTGCCACAGAGACTGTGTCATCCTCAAGAACAACCTCAATAGAAGAGAGATCTAGGCTAGGGAAAGCCTGGGCAACGATCTCCTTTGCCTCAATAAAACCTTGCATGTAGGCTCCACCCAATGCCAACTGATAAGAGTCCTCCTGATGGTACTTCTTAAAAAGATTTTTTGACAGTTGCCTCAACCTGAGCGGGAAAAGCAGCTATCTTTAACTTGAGCAGCCTTCTCAGTGGCAAGCTTCTCACAAATAGCCTCCTTGGCACCTTTCTCATAGGCCAAATCCCCTATCAGTTTGCTCTTCTCTTCCTGCACGGTCAACACCCCATTATTTAGGCTAACCCTCTTTGAAGAGACCCTTTTCAGCTTTTTCTTTAAAGAAGCTACATTAGCCAGGGCCTGGTCGGCTATGCACCTCTACTGCAAAAGGTCATTCTCGCTTTTTGACATTTTGGCGCTCAGTACAGAGAGCTTGGTTGCAGCCTGATCAAACAAAAATGACAAGATCAGAAGCAAGAAAGAATTAGTCGAGCAACTATTCTTATGAAATTTACCTCAAGCAAATCCTGACCAATGTCCCTGGTTAACTTATAGGTAGAATTGCTCACCAACTACTCTCCGTCCCCTAGATGGATACACTCTCCAGTTTCCTCCAAGCTAGGTTTGGACTTTTAAATATCATATTTCCTTCAACAAAAAGATCCCAAACAGAGGAGGCAGGCATTGCTGAAGCATCTGCAAGAGATGGACTGATAGCTCTTGGTGGGGGGAGCCTGTCTGCAGGCCTAGTTAGGGCTGGTGATGCCTTCTGAGTGACCAAAGGCTCAGGAGGAGGACTGACGGTCTTGGGTGGTGGAGGTCTCCTAAGTCGGCCTCCTTGTCTTTACTACCACTCCCCCCAACCTTATAACCAGCAGGAAGCTTGAAGCGCTTAGCCACTACAGAAGGCTCTGAAGAGAGTCTCATCTTTGAAAGGATGTTCTTGTTCAAAGCCATATCCCCCTTCTTGTTAGAATTGTCCTTGCCTTGATCTGCACAGGAACAATAAGGACATTCACATCATTAAGCAACCAATGAAGGGAAAAAAGAAAACGAACTGTACTCACTCCTCTCACATTTTGCCCTCAGAGTTTCACTTATAGGCTCAGGACCTAACAAGTACATACCCAAGTTTTCTAAGTTTATCAGAGCATTGGCATTAGTAATGACATAATCCTGGGCCCTCATCACCTTGACTTTCTGGGCCTTGTCCAGAGTAGGTGCAACACAAGCTAGCTAGACACAAGAAACCTAAGTTAGAGTCCTAAAAATCTAAAAACTATGGCTGAGTAAAATCAAAAGCTAAATAAACTAAGGGACATACCCCTTCAAGTTAGAACACTCCACGACCAAAAAACCCGAGCAAAGTCATCACCCACAACTTCCTAGGGTTGATGTTCCCAACCATCGCCATATACAAAGAAAAATCTATCCTTCCATCTCTTGTTAGAAGAGGGTAGCCCCGTCACTAGAGTTGTGTCATCATTCCTGGCCGAGAAGTACCACCAGCCCTTCTCCTACTCGATCAACTTGTAGCAATGTAAGAACTCATCAGTAGTGACGTGGTCCTCACCATCACTAGATGCTTGCCATAACACGACACAAGTCAGTAGAATTCTCTATGAATTAGGAAGAAGTTGACTAGGAGCCAACCCTAAAACACTCAAAACCCATCTAATGGGTGTTGAAATAGGAAACCTGAGGCTACCAGCTAGGGCAACCTCATAAACACAGACCTCCCTAGGGCTAGCAGAACAAGCTTACTCTCCCTTCTCAAGGATCCTATGCAACAACCCAGAAGGAAATTGGTAATCCTTCCACAACTTCTTGACCCTCCTCTCCGTAATGATGGAGGACACCCCCTCAGTAGCAAAATTAAACTCCCTAACCCCAGGGACTACCACACCCCTAAGCCCAAGAACCATACCTCCAAGAGCTAGCCTCTCACTAGAAGCCCTAACCAGATCTTGAGAAGTAGTGTTCTCAAAACCTGAGGAATGTACATCTTCAGGGTCTGCCATAGCGCCTACTAAGTGTAATCTCTTAGCCGACTTAAATCCACTACCAACCGACTCCCAAACAAACTCGAATAACTCTGGGTTCTCGACAACCCTTGTAGAGAAGGGGAAATCCTTACTTTAGTGTGATACTAGAGACAACATCCCAAGAAGAATCGCATGAAGAAGAAGGATCGTGGTTTGAGATCTTACCAAAGAAGAGAGAAGCTGGAATCTCCAAGCGTAGGTACACAAAGAAGCAGAGAGAGATATGAAAGAGAGGTCTCGAAAGCCAGAAACCGTCTAAGTGTGGAGAATGCGAAGTGACAACCAAAGGTTGGAACTGCCAAGCCTAAAATCCTTCTATTCGAAATCAACGGTTCAGATCAACTCATTAACCATAGATCTAACGGACGGTGGTCGTCAAGTCACATCGCTAGATGAAGCCCAATAAGAAATTTACACGTCATAAGGGCATCAAACAACACGCTTAGTTATTGCCAGCAGTAGCCATGATTATGCCTGTGGCCCCATAAATGCGCCCCTTTGTTTCATGAAGATGCACTCGTCATATGAATTCCCCTAACCATGCTCTGGGTACTTAGAGAAATTGGGGGTAGTTGATGGGGACCGATCTGGCGAGGGTTGACCAGGACCCTTGTAAGAGGCTGACCGGGGAGACCATTGATGATGGGGCACTCTAGCAGTGCTGAACAGGAGATGGCCGAGCATACCGAGGTCGATCGATTTTGTACCGAGCGGATAGTGCTGAACAGGAGCATACCGACCATCCCTCCTGCCTGGCTAGTGGGGACCACACTTGACATTAGGCCAAACAGTGTACTACCAAAAGTACAAGACGTGTGGGGGGATAACCACCTTCCCTACAACGCTGACATTAGTTTGATAAGCGCCCTAAAAGATGCCATGTATAGGAGACAAGCACATCCACCACTACCCTGCCAAGGACCTGACTGTCCAATGATGTAGAACCACGTGGAAAGACGATCATTTCCACTAACTATCTGGGGACATACTTAGGACTACAACCATAAATGTATAAAGGAAACCCAAGCCTTCTTATCCAAAGTACGCACAACAAAAACTTAGTGAAAACTCTGTCCAATTATCCTCTCAAACCTAATTTTAGCATTGGAAAGTCTTTGATAGGCACCACATCGGTGTTTCTTGACCTAGCTTCTCTCTACAGCTAACTGGAGCAGTTCAGCAAAAGCTGGGGGCAGATTCTACAAGTTTACTGATCTATCAGGATAGATATGACATATATTTCTTTCCCAATTTGCTCAGAAAACCTAAAATGTTATCGTTATTTTTATTTTCTCTTTAAATCAATACAATACTAGCTAGCCATAAACCAAAAAAAAAAAAAAAGTTATTACCCTTACTTTTCGGATATATTTGCAAACCTGTTTCATTATGTATAGCAGGAATGTCATCGCATCCAAATTGTGATTTGTCTGTCTTATGTAGTAAAAGTCCAATAGGCAAAATTTTGGGAAATTCTCTTCAATAGTAAACTCTTAAATAATTAAAGGCCAAATCCATCCCAAAATACCTTTAGTTGGTTTCTGCCCCTTTAAATGTCAAGTATTCCAGAATATGCCCTCTAGAAAAATTTACCTTCATATCCCCACTTTAAAATGCCACTTTTGGCATTTCTGTCTTGAACTAATCTAATTTGTAAATTTAAATATTCATTGATTACACGCTTTGAGAAGCGGTTTTACTTTTTCTTTTTCAAGTAAAGTATAATGGTACTGCTTTCATTGAAAAATATTTTTTTTTAAAGAAATCCTTGACAAACAAAGTATTTTAAAGATTCGGCCAAATAAATCAAATAACACTTTAAAATCTGAGAAAGCCCTTCCAAGCTAAACATATTCTATTAGCTAGGTTATGGAGTGAGAGAGAGAGAGAGAGAGAGAGAGAGAGAGAGAGAGAGAGAGAGAGAGAGAGAGAGAGAGAGAGGCTTTATTATTATAAGAGGATTTCCCATTTAGCCAAATTAATTTGATCATATTCTACATCGTTTAGTAGAGGAGCCTCTCTAGATTGATGATCCTTATTGAAATTAATTAAATCACATTTAAATAACTCAAAGACTTGTGCTTCTTGACAACTCAAGTCATGAATTTAATATACACAAAAGAAGGAAGAGTAACGATCACATGGAGACATATATTTATGACGGAGATGCACCGCGTCATTGTGGCCTTTTCAAATGGTCAAGCCAGATTTGGGAGCCATTTAAGAATGAAACCGGCACAAGTTGAGCCAATTTTGACCGGCTGTGTCCTTGATTTCTTCTTGGGTTTCATTTGATGAGTTATCCAATTTAAAAATTAAAAAAAATAATTGATCCGTTGTCTTTTGTGTAATTATTTTGTTCAATTTTTTTTAATACAAGATAATTGAAGAATGAGAAGGGTTAGTAGAGTTTGAATACTCGCGGAATGAATTAGTGTGCCTCAACCACTGGTCGAAAACTTTCTTGTCCACTTTTATTTCATTTTTCATTACTTTTCGCTTTTTATTTCTGGAGTTCTCTTCATGTGATGTGATCGTGGTCTCTCTCTTTCTCTCTCTCTGGTTTTCACTTTTACAGTGTTTCCGTCATTTAGCCGGTCAAATGTGACTCGGCTTGAACCGGGTTCATCCTTAAATGGCTCAAAGAAATCTGGTTGGTATAAACCGCAGAGGGGCATTATGGTACTCTTCTCTTTCTCTCTCATGAAAAAGCAAAGAATGAACAAATTATTGAATGTTAAGTAGCCTTGTTCTTTGGTTAGAGAAGTCAAACAATGGGCACGAGTGGCTCGTTGACCTAATTTTCAGACATGTAAAACATATATATATATATATATATATCTCTGATTGTTTTGCTTCCATCTATTTCATCATCATCTCTAAAAGAGAGAGAGAGAGAGAGAGAGAGAGAGAGAGAGAGAGAGATATGGGCACCCTTCATCCGAGGTCCATACAAGTGTATGAAGGAGAGGATGATATGGTTTCTCATCGACTAATCCAGCAGAAAGAACAACTTGATGCAGGTGCTCTTTTTGTTCTCATATCCAGAGGTAATGACGGCCTCATGCTTTTTCCCATGCTTATAATTACTACATCTCCTTTATTGATCATCATCCCTTCTCTCTCTCTCTCTCTGAGAGGGAATATCATTTTCCATATGGGTCTTTCTTCTTTTTCGTTCTTTTTGTTGGACTTGGACAGTATAATCAAATTTTTGACAAAATTGTCAATATATGAAGAGGTACTAAGCTATGCGTACATAAATTAATGTGCAGGGTCATGGATACACTGTGGTTACCACTCGACAACCTCAATAGTTTCTCCAGCACTGTTGAGTCTCCCATATGCATTTGCCTTCCTCGGATGGACTGCCGGAATCCTGTTCCTGGTCATCGGAACCCTCGTCACATTCTACTCTTACAATTTGATATTGCTGGTTCTCGAACACCATGCTCAGCTGGGTCACCGACACCTCCGCTTTCGCGACATGGCTCATGACATTTTGGGTAAGATTGTGATATCAGCACTTCAACTTCAGGTTTTTTTTTCCTACTATTTTGTATATGTTTTTAAAAATGGCACTCCTTTTGATTACTTATTTTTTGGGGGACATGACGTTATCATGAAAACAGATATTGTTCTAAAATATCTGTACAAAAAGTTTTATTAAAATGATGTGACAGTTACATTATTATAATTAAGAGCTATTATAATAAGTATTTTGTTTTAAGCTGAATGACTCGTATCTAATCACATCATTTTGATGATAAATTTTGTGTGAATTTTTCTATTTGTATAAAATAAAAAAAAAATTCTTTATGAATTTTCTGTTTGTACAAAATTTATCACCAAAATAATATGGTTGAATAAGATTTATTTAATTTAAAACAAAACATCCATCATGATGGTTCTTAATTATAATAATGTCACTATCATATTTTTTTTTGTGAATTTTCTGTACAAATTTTTTTAGAATAATAGCGTTTTCGCTTTGGAATTCAGGAGTGAAAGTATCATGATTTAAAAGTCATTGTTAAGTTAAAATGGAATAATAGCTCACAAACAAATACATAAAAAAAATAAATAAAAAGAAGAAGAAAAGAACACACCTGCGAGGACTCTCTCTCTCTCTCTCTCTCTGATGAAATATAATATCGATTGTTATCCCTGTAGCTGATAAATTTTCCTCCATTTTTTTTTCTTCCTACCACTTGTTTTGAATTTTTGTCCGCGTCCCAGCAAGTAATTGAAGCCAATTATGATTTCAAAATTAGACTACTGAAAATCTCTTCAATACATATATTCTACATAGCCTAGCTAGCATTGGATTCTTTCTTTATAATTTCCTCCTCCTCCTCCTCCTCCTTCTTCTTCTTCTTCTTCATCATCATCATCATCATCTTTTTTTTTTTGTTTTAATTAGCTTACACCAGCAGCAAATCCAACGGTTGAAACTTGAAACAAAGACAATGAGATAATCCATCTAACCAAAATAGATTTGCTGGAAGAAAATTCTATCAAGTGGGTAAGTTGAATTTTATCCTTGGAATTCCTTCTTCTCCTTTTTCAATCATGCAAATTAAAATCTTCTCATCGAAGCTAGTTGGTCACCAATGGAACAGTACTTTTGCATTAAAATTCTTTATAAAAGCAACCATGGAAGTTTTCGATCTCTAGATTCCACGTCCTTGTAGGACATTCAAGAAGTTTATACTGGTGAACTCAAGCTTGAGTAACTTGATCAGTTTATGCCTGGAGTACTGCCCTTCCAAGAAACTTTTTTAGAGTAATGCCATACTTTAAAAACTTTTGTATCAGAACACCCATTAATTTAGATCACAATTTTCAAAATGGCACTATCAAATCATTATGATCGAGTTCTTTTTGTATAAAAATTTTGTGAGATCAAACTTTTTTCTTTTTAATCTCATATAATTCCCTCCAATTTTTTTTATTGAATTATAAACTTGCATGATATAAAGGAAAAGAAGTTTTGAACACTTAAAAAAAGACTTGCATGATTTTATTTTTTATTTATTTTTATTCTGAAAAAAGTTAAATCCCACGCAACTTGCCCATTTTTAACGGGTTCCGTGGGTTTAGCTTTCTCAAAGTTAATAAATGTGAGGGCAGAAGAGGACAGGAGAAAGTCTCCTAAATTGGTTTGAACTCAAATGAACAAACAACCAGCTGTTTTCTGAAAATGAAGCTTGACTGGTTGGTTGCCATCTCTATTGTACATCAGGTCCACCCACTTATATATATATATATATACACGCTCAAAGTGTCATTTCCCATAGGTGGAAAGTGGGAAATATCTTGGTTGCATTCTTATGGCCTGAAGTTGCTTTTGCTCACTTGGCTTTTCAAAACAAAATGATCATTGGGTACTGAAAAAAAAAAATCCCTCTTCAAGTACATTAATATAATGGGTTTTTAAATAATAATTTAAAAATCATAGAACAAAGTCTTCTAAACATTGAGCAGTGATTAAGTAATCATAATATTGGTCTTTAAATTTTTCTACTTCAGTATCACTGAAAGTAGTGAAATACCATTCACGAAATGAGAAATAATACGGTTGGAAAATTTCCTTGCTAAGAGCTTTTCTCAATGAACTTCTTGGTTGTAAATCCATTATAAACTAAAGTCTATTTCTAATGTAGTAGGTATTTCTACTGTCTTTGTATGAATTCCATGTCAAATTTGTTGATCAGAAATTCTGACTGAATCAACATCTTTTGGGCATCTCGATGTGGAGACCCTTGATGTTTGAGGTAAATATACCTTATAGGGAGGAACAATAGACCGAGATGATGAGAATCTAGGTGAAATAGACCCATATCTAGAAATTCTCGATGTTCCTGAAGCAAATCTTACTTCAATATCACATTCTGGGGTTTCAGTGATTTGATTGACTTCCTCTTGTTTAAGAGGAGCAGGAGGAATAGTTGACTACAACTGTCAGGTATCAGGGAATTGAATTTCATCCCATTGAATTTGTTGATTAGTAGCTATATTAGAGCTTAGCAGATTAGTTTCTATCACAACAGTATTGCCTGTTGGACTGAACAATTTACAGTGAGGATTTAAAGTATGTAAGACTTTATAATAAATCCTATAACTAATACACAGAGGTTCAGATCCCTATTTATAATGATAACCATGGAATTTCAAATTTAAACTTACTGCATCCAACAAATTATTGTCTGTTAAAGATAATTGTAAGTTCAGATATATATTAAAATATACCGGACCATATGCAATACTTGATTGCATGATTTCCATAAGGGAAGCTTTCTAGTCTAAACACCTAGCACCATGACGAACTACTAAGAAATTGACAGGTAAATCAGTTAAAGTTAATGGTTTAAAAGCAACCTGTATTAGGCTTATATTTATAAATTTATACTTGGCTTGATATCTATCAATATCTTGACTATTTAAAAGTTGAATAGTCTATTCATCAAAGTCTAAACTTATGGTCTATTCTAAGGTTTTAATGGCTTTAAGCCCTGCAACCTCAAATGTTCCTATCTTATAGAGAGTGGATGGCTTAACAGAAGGTATAACCCACTTGTTAAGTGATTCAAGTTGGTATGGGTATTCATTTGCTTAAGCCTCCTTGACCATCCTCTTAGAAGAAGACGTGGCATGGTATCGATTCATCATGAATCAATAAAAATGTATATTTCTCTATCAAATCTTTGCTATACTGAAACCATCTAAGGCAATTAGTACTTTCCACATCTATGTATTAACCAAGATAATCACGTCTGTCAACGACTTATGGGCACATATCTCAATCACCCCACATCATGGGCATCCAGGGATAACAAAGTCAAGCACAACTTGGGTGACGTCCCCAATTATCTATGGTTAGAACATAGAAATGAAGTAGTAATGGCCCAAGATAGGAAAAGTATAGAAATATTTACATGAAGAACTACACAATGATTCACTCAAAAATCATGGCTTTGATACCAATTCTCCCAGGTATAATAAAGTTACAAACAAACAAAACAAAACAAATAAACAATTAATATTATGTAATTAACAAACTCACTCTTACAAAATTAAGAACTTACTTTGAAAAGACAAAAGTAAGGCTGTCTTTACTCAAAGGTTGGGAACGGAAGCAAAAGGGAAAGAGGGTGATTACAAAAGTGGTGCCTTTAACAATGGGTGAAAGATCCCTTATATAGAAACCTAAAAGAACTATTACGGATCTCAAAATTACAATTATAAATCCAAATAGTAAAAAGTTAAAATTGCTACAGTAACTTTTAGTACAAAATTGTCTTTATTAAGATAGTGTGACATGGGAGTGGGGTCCCTGGCTGATGGAGTCGATCGACCATGTAACTGAAGACGATTCGCCTTGTTGTCTTATGAAGACACTGGGTCCCATTTCACATGGGCTTCACATGGAGCAACTAAGTAGCTGGCCCTTTTCCTTTGTCTTGATCCTGATTCTTATTGGATGTTTTGAATCTGGATTTGGGTTTGTAGCTTTTTTTGGCTTTTTGCTCAAACATTTCAAGTATTGCATCTCATAAACCAGAAGTTTTAAGAACATGATCTAATGGTTGGGATTTGTCCTTATTTGGATATTGAGATTCTCCAGCAAGAACAGTATGTTGAGAGGATGAATATTTCATTTTTGTATCCTCACTTTTTTCATCTAAGGAATCAGAAGGGAAAATTGTATTGAGTTCCTCTTTTACCTGTTTCAAACATTCAAGCATAATCTCCTTTTCTGTATTAAGAGGATTTTTCATTTTTAATGAATGTCGTAACCCATCCAATTTATGGGAGAATGTGGATTGAGGTTCCACCAAGAATGAAACTATCCAGGAAAACCTTTTTTGAAAATTTCTGGTGACAATTTAAACCGCCAAGCTTTCTTTTTGAATTTTCATAATAAAAAGTCAGTGTAAAAGCATGGATATAATCTCAATAATTGAAGGCATGTTTTTCAATACCATAAAGATAAGTTTTCTCATTTTGAGGAATAAGTCCTCTTTCATATGAAAATATAATTTTCTTAATATAACATTTTCTATTGTTAGGACTTTTATTGTCTTGGCAAATTCCGTGAACAAAATCTTTGAAGTATCTCTTCAATTGTTCTTTCATGTAAATGAGTTTAATAGGATTGGGTGTTCAAACAAATGCTAAGGAGTGTTTGAAATGACCCATATAAGTAATTTGATTGTAATTCAATTTTGAGTTGTAATCATGTCTCGAGAATGTGTTTGAGTGAATTGGAAACTAAAGTACAAGTTGCTGAAGCTGCAGTATAAGTCTTTAAAGCATGCAGAACTGAAAGTTTGGAAGGCCTTATCTCAACGCTCAGATCTCTGTTTCAGGTCCATAATATATCGATTTCATATAACTTTTCGAGATCTATGAGAATATAAAAGATTTGAGGGGATGCAGAGTTTGCTACCTTCTCGCAGAGCTCTCGCTCTAGCGAGATCGCAAAGTCAGCTTCTCACCAAGTCTCGCCCCAGCGAAAAATGCAAATTCTGGCCAGTAGCCGTCGCTACCTTCTCGCCGAGCGCTCGCTCCAGCGAGATCGTGAAGGTAGCTTCTCGTTACTTCTCGCTCAAGTCTCACTCCAGCGAACTCCCGGACGGATTTTAAGTTATTTCTCCTATTCGGATTCATAGAACATCAATGCTTATATATACTTGAAGGATTAGTCTTCTAGGGTAAGTACATTTATAAGAAATATATTGAGAGCCTTCAAAGAAAAGGAAAAAGAAAAAGAAAAAGAAAAAACCTATAACTCCTTAGCAAGTTAAAGAGCTTTAAATCTTCATTGGCTTCAAAGTGTCTTGGTGGTGTATCAAGGCAAGGATTTATGGCGTGGTGTTCGTCGTGGTTCAAGCACGAGAGAACAGTGAGTTGCGGGGTATGCAAGCAAGGTTCGACTTCAACTTAGATTCGTGGGTTTCGGATTGGTACAGTTTTAAGTGTTCTTGTAAACTGTTCGATTATTGATAGTGCTTGGAACTTGGGCTGGACTAGGTCCCGTGGTTTTTTTTCTTGATTAGGGTTTTCACGTTAAAATCGTGTGTCTACCATATGATTGCTTTACATTTTATGCATGTGATTTTATTAGTGTGTGATTGATTAGATAACTTAATTGAAAGGAATCAAGCACACTTCCAAGTGAGTGTAAATCTAAGTAAATCCGAAATTTCGATTGGTATCAGAGCGGGACACTCAAAACTATTTTTCTATTTTTCAAAGAGTGAGGTCCTGATAATCTGATTGCATGGATTTACCACGTGAAGGCGACTCTACCACTAGACCTCCATTGTTTGATGGAGCCAACTATGCCTACTGGAAAGTTCGTATGAGAGTTTTTGTTAAATCTATAGATGAAAGAGTATGGCTATCAATTGCTTATAGCTGGAGTCCCCCCACGACTACAAGTATATCTGCCACTACCCTTTCTGTTACAACTGTTACAATTAAAGATGCCCAAGATTGGGATGCCATTGATTACGTAAATAGTGGTTGGAATAGTAAGGGACTCAATGCTATCTTTAATGCTCTCTCACCTGATGAATTCAGATGTGTGTCAACATGTGAGATTGCTAAACAAGCTTGGGATATGCTTGAAGTAACTCATGAGGGAACTACTACTGTGAAAATTTCTAACCTTCAGCGACTAACAACCAACTTTGAAAACTTGAGAATGGAAGACTATGAGACCTTTGATCAATTTTATGCAAAACTAAGTGACATTGTCAAATTAAGTTTTAACCTTGGCAAAATGATCTCTTCTTCAAACATTGTTTGAAAAATTTTGAGATCTTTACCCGATAGATTCCAGGCCAAGGTTACTGCTATAAAAGAAAGTAGGGATGTTGATTCTATGAAAGTAGAGGAGATGGTTGGTTCTTTACAGACTTATGAGGCTAATCTATGTCGTCCTAGAAATAATAAAGACCTTACTTTTAAAACTATTAGAGAATATGTAGATGAAACTTCTGATGATAATT
Source organism: Euryodendron excelsum (assembly GCA_033060915.1). Classification (NCBI taxonomy): domain Eukaryota; kingdom Viridiplantae; phylum Streptophyta; class Magnoliopsida; order Ericales; family Pentaphylacaceae; genus Euryodendron; species Euryodendron excelsum. Next base: position 19,094,752 of record CM065382.1, on the reverse strand, counting down.
TTGAAATGGGTCAAGAGAAGATGGACTTCATTGTCAAAAAATTTAGAAAACTTTTCAAAAATAAGAAGGCCCAATCTCTTAGTTTTGAGAAAGTTAAAGAGGAAAAATTTGATAAGAAGAAGTTTGGAAGGAATCCCGATAAAATTGGAGATAAACAATCTAAAAAACCTCAGTGTTTTGAATGTCATGGGTATGGTCACTTTGCACAAGAGTGTCCAAATAGACTGAAAAGAAAGGCAAAATGGTTTACTGTAACTCGGGATGATTTTGATCTTGAGGATGACAATGAGCCAGAGACTAAGCCAGATTCAGGTAACTTTACTGCTTTTGTTGCATTTGTGCATGATGATACATCTCCTGCCTTGCCTGAAACTGGTAGTTTTGATGAGTCAAATGATTCTGCTAAATTTGATGAAATTGAATCTGATGTTGATGAGAAGAGTGATCTTCAACATACCTATGATCAGTTGTACTCGCAATATTTTAAATTGACCAAAGTTAATGGTAAACTTGGTCTCAAGTTAAAAAAAGGTTTTAGAAGAAGTTGAGACACTGAAAAAGGAGGCCATTGAATCTCAATCTCTTGTTAGTTAATTGAAAACTCATCGAGTCACATTATCTGATAAACTTGTTGCTTTTGAAAAGGAACATCATTCTTGTAGTGAAATTAAAAAGGCGCTTGAAGATAAGGTTGCAAAACTGGAAGCTTCTAGTGCCAAAACTAATAATGTCTTCAAGAAGTTTGATGCAGGGTCTAAAAAATTGGATGAAATCTTGAATGCTCAGAAGGTTGCATTTGATAGATCAGGACTTGGGGTATACTATTCAAGCCACATCTTCAAAGCAAAAACTCAAAACTGGTAAGCCTCAACCATCATCATCTAATGGTAAGAACAGGTATGTTTCTCCTACAAATGGTTATGATAGTTATTATGAGTCTTATCCTTCCTATATCACAAAATTTATTCCCATTTGTCACTATTGTGGTATTAGAGGACACATTAGACCATTCTGTCATAAGTTGCATGGACTACCTTGTAATTATGTTCAGACTCAATCTAGAAGACAAGTTAGACCACAAAATAACAATGAGTTTGTGCATAATAGATTTGATGTCTTTGGATGGAATTTTCATGGTCAAAATCTTATGTTCAAAAGACCACCACAACAAAAGAGAGTTTAATGGAATAAGAAAAGAATGAATGTGAACCGAAATTTCAAAACTTCATTAAGATCTCACCCTAAGCCCCATGTGATTAATGATACTTCTAAGTATAGAACCATTTGGATTAAGAAGTCGGATGTAGAGTCTCTAAATAGCCCTAGGAAATTTGTAAGGGTCAACCTTCTTGAATGAGGTTTGAATTTGTCATAGCCTAGGATGTGCATTATGATTATTTTTTTCTAGAGCTATGATCGCTCTTGTATTTTTATTTTATTTTTTTTGATTTATTGAAAAGTTAAAGAAAACCAAAAAGATTTTTGATTATCTTAATTATCTTTGATATTCTTTGACTTATGGATTTGTTTGCATCTCTTACACTCTTATATTAATTGTGATCTCTTATGTCTTGATTAGCTTTGAGGCTACACTTTGAATTAGTGTCATGACTGATAGCCTTAATAACAATCTTCATGGTTATGGGTATCATAATATATGCACAAGTGTTGAGTCTCATATGTGGTTTGATGCTACTGAAATCATGCTAGGTTATACTCTTTCTATTGTTTGAAATTTGTTTATGCTGGACTGACCTATGGTTAGATATGCACAATGCTGATAGTCTTTATCTCTCCTTCACTGGTATATTGACTCGTGTCAAACTGACTATGAAAACTTCTATGGACGTAATATGCACTCTCTGGGTCTAGTCATAGAAAAAGCTATTATCGTTGTTCCACAAAATAAGTCGGGCATGTGTGAAAGCCACCGTGGACGTAATATGCACCCTCCGGGTCTAGTCATGGAAAGGGCTACCATGCTTTAAAAAAAAAAATTATGGTGCGAGATTGAGGGGGAGCAAAGTACTAAGCATATTCTTGCTTTCCAATTGGATGCTAACTAGTCCACTTTCTAGTGTTCATTGAATTTCATGACTTTAAGTGAGGGTAGACCGAGAGATTTCTTCATGCATCTTATCTCATGCGAGTGTTTGACACTTCACATAATACACTGATATTCCCCATCTTCATGAATTTATGTCATTTCATGGCGATTGGCTTGATTAGTTGATTTATATTGGATGCTTCAATGTTTGTTGAGTGTTTAGATCTCTTTCAATATTTTTGTGTAAGATTGTCGAATATTTCCTCGTTATTGAATATCACTAATAATTGATAATCTTGATTTTATTTTTATTCTTTTTGTTATTTCTTCTTGTTATTTGTCAATTCGTGACAAAAAGGGGGAGAGAAATATGAGTTTCCATGTATTAAGGGGGAGAGAATATCATTTTTAAAAGAACCATGTTTAGAGGAGTTGGGGAGGACATTTGATTTCATATATCTTATGTCATGTACTTCTTATTATTCTATGCCATACATGCATTTCACAAATTTATATGTTTAAGTTTTATGCGGAGACAGATATCAAGTACTAGTTACATGATTCTTACAATATGGGTTAGGTGTTGTAATCGTGACTATTTTTTTTGTAACCCGTTAATTAGTGTGTTTTGTCACGGAATTGCCAAAGGGGGGAGATTATTAGGACTTTTATTGTCTTGGCAAATTCCGTGAACAAAATCTTTGAAGTATCTCGTCAATTGTTCTTTCATGTAAATGAGTTTAATATGATTGGGTGTTCAAACAAATGCTAAGGAGTGTTTGAAATGACCCATAGAAGTAATTTGATTGTAATTCAATTTTGAATTGTAATCATGTCTCGAGGATGTGTTTGAGTGAATTGGAAGCTAGAGTACAAGTTGCTGAAGCTGCAGTACAAGTCTTTAAAGCATGTATAGCTGAAAGTTTGGAAGGCCTTATCTCAACACTCAGATCTCCGTTTCGGGTCCATAATATATCATTTTCATATAACTTTTCGAGATCTATGAGAATATAAAAGATACGAGAATATAGAAGATTTGAGGGGATGCAGAGTTCACTACCTTCTCGCCCAGCTCTCGCTCCAACGAGATCGCAAAGGCAGCTTCTCACCAGGTCTCGCCCCAGTGAAAAATGCAAATTCTGGCCAGTAGCCGTCGCTACCTTCTCGCCGAGCTCTCATTCCAGCGAGATCACGAAGGCAGCTTTTCGCTAGTTCTCGCTCAGGTCTCGCTCTAGCGAACTCTCGAACGGATTTTAAGTTATTTCTCCTATTCGGATTCAAAGAACGTCAATGCCTATATATACTTGAAGGATGGGTCTTCTAGGGTAAGTACACTTATAAGAAATATATTGAGAGCCTCCAAAAAAAAGAAAAAGAAAAAACCCTAGAACTCCTTAGCAAGTTGAAGAGTTTTAAATCTTCATTGGTTTCAAAGTGTCTTGGTGGTGCATCAAGGCAAGGATTCACGGCATGGTGTTTGTCGTGGTTCAAGTACGGGAGAACAGTGAGTTGCGGAGTATGCAAGCAAGGTTCAACTTCAACTTAGATTCGTGGGTTTCGGATTGGTACAGTTATAAGTGTTCTTGTAAACTATTCGATTGTTGATAGTGCTTGGAACTTGGGCTGGACTAGGTCCAGTGATTTTTTTTTCCCGATTAAGGTTTCCACGCTAAAATCGTGTGTCTACCGTGTGATTGCTTTACGTTTCATGCATGCGATTTTATTAGTGTGTGATTGATTAGATAACTTAATCGAAGGTAACCAAGCACCCTTCCAAGTGAGCGTAAATCCAAGTACATCAAAAATTTCATCTATAATTAATAGGACCAGTTTGAGTGGTCATATATGAATAAAAATTCCAGTAAATTGTAAAATTTGTTGCATCATTGATCTGTATTTTCCACTTTGAAATGGATAGGAAAAATATTGAAAATATTTATCTATGAGATACCATGGATCATTTTGCCATTGAATATCAATGGGTTTAAGATACAATATATGTTCTGAAAAGAGAAGTATTTGATATTCCTGAGTTTGATAAGGATTATCTTCTATTAATTGAGCATATGATACTTCATCCTTTTGACCAATATGCCTTACTTCTGATCACTTTTGTGCAATATATTCTTGAACATCCTCAAATAAAGGATCATCAGCTGATATAACTGTTGATTTGTCAGGTTTAGTTCATGAACTGGAGGGTTTGTGGGTATTTCCACTCTCTTGGCCTCTAGGGTTATTGCCCCTTCCACGGTGTCCGCGATCAAAGGGTATTATCCTTGCAAGAATTTGCGAGTTAGGAAATCTGGTAAGGAATTTTGATTCTCTTTGATATAAATAATATCAAAATCAAATGAAGATAAAATAGATTGCCATCGAGCAAATGTATGCTTAGATACATCATGTTTAACATCTTTGTTGAAGATATATCTGGCGGCTTGACAATCTGTTTTAATAAGAAATTTTGGATTTAAAAAGTCATCCTAAAATTTGGAGACACATTTGACAATAAAAAAGCATTTCTTTCTTTACAGTTACATATTTCAAATGTGTTATATTCCATTTACCAGACGTACATCGTACTAGTATTTCTTGTTTTGTATCAGATATTACCTGAGTAAGTATACTGTTACGCCCAGATTTTTCGCACTCGAGGAATACACACACAAGTGGGAAAAACACTGTACTCTCTCGTTAGAACTCACCCTCCTAAAAGAATGAGTGCGACTAGGTTTGAATTGAAAAATTGGTTTGAGCAAAGGGCTTTTGAAAAAGATTCGGAGTCGCCACCTAACTTGATTAAGGTGAGTTAGGTTATTTAAAAACTAAGAATAATTTGAAGACTACACTTAGGGTTTTAGAAAACGATTTTTGAAAATATCTCCTCGAGAGAGGGTTTTTAAGAAAAACAGGTTGTTTGGCAACCTTTGGAAAACATTTAGCCCTTTTTAGAAAAATAACTCCTCTTGGTCTTTGAAAACAGTGATCTAGGTTCGGAGGTTGGTTACGTGTAGGGAAGACGCACTAAGCTATCACCCTACCCCGCCCTTTCGGTACCTACATGTCAATCTACCCCAGATTCACCTATGAGAGTCTTTAACTAACTATAGTTCAATCCTATCCATTTTTAGAAAAACAATATTTGAATAGAAGCTAACATGATGCATGGTATGCAAGTGTAAGGAAAGAGACTTGAAAAATAGATTTGAAAAGAGATTTGAAGAGATAGAATTGAAATTGAAAATTTGGAAATAGAAATTTGAAAATAGAAAGTTTGAAAGTAAATGGGAATTTGAGATTTGAAAAGATTTTGAAAACTGCACCCATGAGGGTGGAATTGAAAGTTTGAAAAGTATTGTGACCGCACCTATGAAGGTTGCCTACGTATCCCTTTGGGGGAATCAGGTCAGTTGTAGTTCGGACCGGAGTCCGATTGAAAATAGAAGGTTGGATTGGAAGAAAAATATTGAATTGGAAATTGAATTTGATTTGAAATTAGAAGAGGAGATTGGAAATTGAAATTGACTTGCTTTGGAAAGATTGAATTTGGAAAGACTTGGTTTTAGGAAACCTAAACTTAGAAAAGAGAAGAGACTTAGGAAAGATTTGACTTGACTTGGAAGATTTAGGAAATTAGGGAAGATTGGATTTAGGAAATGTTTGAATTAGGAAAGGTCTGGTTTAAGAAAGTTTCGAATTAGAAAAGTTTCAAATTTAGAAAGTTTCATTTTTGGAAAGTTTCAAATTAAGAAAGTTTTGAATTTAGGAAAGTTTTAGGTTTAGGAAAGTTTTCAATTTAGGAAAGTTTGGAATTTAAAAAAAGTTTGGAAATTGAAAAGTTTTGAAAATTGGAAAGTTTGGAATTTAGAAAGTTTTGAAATAGGAAAGTATTGAATTTAGAAATGTTTTGAATTAGGAAAAGTTTAGTTTAAGAAAGGCCTAGAATCTAGAAAGTTTCAAGTTAAGAAAGTTTTGAATTTGGAAAGCTTAGAATTTAGAAAGTTTTGAAATTTGGAAAGTTTTGAATTTAGGAAGTTTTAGATTTAGAAAGTCTTGAAATTAGGAAAGGTTTGAGTTTAGGAAAAGTTTGAAAACTTAGGTTTGAAAAATTAAGATTTGAAAAGAAGGTAGAATTAGGAAAGGGTTGAATTAGGAAAGATTTTTATGTTCAAGTTTTTGGAAACTTAAGGTTTAAGAAAGTGGAAGTTAAGGAAGGATTTGAATTAGGAAAGATTTGGATTTGGAAGGAATTGGATTCGGTCTCTAAAAGAAAAGATTTGATTTTGTTTCAAAAAACGGAGGACGGGATCTAGTTTCTTAAACGGGGAGATTTGATTCGGTTTCCTAAAGGGAAGATAAGATTTGGCGAGGATTTGGAAAAGGAGATTCTAGAAACCCTGGGTTTGAAAAATTATAGTTTTGACGTAAAAAAGAGGTTTTGGAAATATGTACAGTTTGGATGTGAAAACAAGAGATTTTGGAAACCTAGGTTTGGGGCAAAGTTTGAAAATCATGTTTTTAGAAAGAAAATTAGGGTTTCCTAATTGTGGGCTCTAAGGCTTGACTTGGGTTCTTAAGAAAAGAGTTTTTGGAAACGAAGGTTTTCTAGAAGGGAATCCTAAGGAAGAATTTTTGGAAAGTGAATTTGAAGAGGGAGTTTTTCGAAAAAGATTTTAAAGAGAAGGAGTTTTGGAAAGCATGTTTTTAGAAACATAGATTTTAGAAGGAAAATCCTAGAGAGGAAATTTCTAGAAGGAAGATTTTGGAAAGAGAGTTTTTTAGAAAGGTTTTTGGAGAGAGTTTTTAGGAAGGTGAATCTAGGGAGTGTTTTTAGAAAGTGAATTTTGAGGAAAAGATTTTGGAGAGAAGTTGAAAAAGAGAGTTTTAAAAAAATAGATTTTGGAAGGGAGTTTTTGAAAACAATTTTGAAGAGGAAAGTTTTAGGAAAGTATGTTGAAAAAGAGATTTTTAGGAAGAGATTTTTAAAGAGAGAGTTTTTTGGAAAGTATGAAAACGTCTCACTTTCCTAAAGCGATTCTAGCCATAAGAGGGCTAGAACCACTTTAAGAAAGTGGTTTTTGGAAAACAATAAGATTTGAAAATATAGACCAAAAAGGTCACTTTTAATGTAACACTTTCCTAAAGCAACCCTAGCCATGGAAAGGCTAGAATCACCCTAGGATTGTGGTTTTGAAAACAAGTTTTTGAAAAAAAGATTTTGATGCAATTTTGAAAACAAGTTTGAAAATGATTTTGAAAATGAATTCGAAAACGAATTTGGGAAAGATGCAAGACTATGATATGCACAATGCAATTTGGGGTCGTGAACATACAAGGTTAAGGCTTCACCACATAATCAAGGGGGCCGGACCCACGTGGTCTTTGGTTAGACTAGAAGAAAGCCCCCGACACGGTGACTCTCCAATAGCCCAATCCTACACATAGATCGGGAATCCCCTTGTTTCAAGCATGCAAAGAAAGGGCGGGAAAGAGATGGGGGATTAAAATAGAGAAAACCCAAGTGGGTTGGAGAGAGAAGAGAGAGGGGGGAAGTGCGGAAATTTAAATAGGGAGCCTACCTTGTTTCTTGTTTATTTTGCGCGCCGTGCTGTCTTCGGTCTTTGGTCCTTGTCTTGTCTTCACCTTCAGTCTTTAAGAGTTGTCTTCAAGCTTTGGATTGCAGCTCTTCAAGTCTTCAAAGGATGGTTGAAGGCTAGTGTATGAGTGTATGGGGGAGTGTATAAGTGTATAGGAGGCTAGGGTTTGTGTAGGGTGGCTAGGGTTTGGAGAACCTAAGGAAACTAGGGTTTTTGGAGGTGCTCGAACTCTGTATATCGAAATATATGATTTTTAGGTTAAGCTTGCAGACCCTTTTCACGTTGAATGAGGCTCTGTATTTATAGAGGTTGGACAAACCTGACACCTGTTGTAGTGGCGCTAGGGCAAAATTGTCTTGGCGCCACTAGGAGTGGCGCCAGGCCAATTCTTGGCTTGGCGCCACTACTAGTGGTGTCAGCTAGTTAGGAAACTTTATAAGTTGGCAAGCAACGTATCTTTGACTAGATTTGGGCGCCTGTACTAGTGACTACCATGCAACTTTTAGCCTGGCTTCACTAGGAGTGACTCCGAAAAGTCCGGAAATGATTTGGAAGAGTCGAAAATGACCCGGAAGGCCAGAAAGGAGCAGGAACACTTAAAATAGTGTCCTAGAGGTATTTGACTTGAAAAGTGAGAATAAGATGTGTCGGAAAGGTTGACCGGTCCCTTAGGGGCAAAACGGTCAATCGGACTAGGAAGCTGCCAGGGTGAACCCGGACTGTCCCGGAAGAAGACTTGAGATCTGGAAATATTATTTAGAATGTTCCCAGAGGTTGCCGGTTTGATTTCCAGAGCCGGCGTGGACGGAAAAGGAGATCGGCCCGCCAGGGGCAAAACGGTCATTTTGTACCGGGTTCGCCGGAACTGACTCGGAATGATCCGGAAAGGTAAAGGAAGGTTGAGAACACTATAAAAAGTAGTCTCAGGAGGTTATCGGTTTGATACCCAGAGCCGGTGTGGTTGAAGAAGGAGACCGGCCCTCTAGGGGCAAAATGGTCATTTTGTACCGGGTTGGCCGGAACTGACTCGGAATGATCTGGAAAGGTAAAAGAAGGTTGAGAATACTATAAAAAGTATTCTTGGGACATTACCGGTTTGATACCCTGAACCGGTGTGGTTCCCGGGACATTTGGATGCTTAAGGACAAAATGGTCATCTTGACCGAAATATCTCGGAAAAGGTCCAAAAGACAGTTTGGTCATTTTTTACCAAAGTGGGTTAACAGACACTGGTGTTGACCTGTGTTTTGAGTGTTTCCGCCACTCTAATGGTGGTCGTCGTGACACAGGGGTTTGTTGCCAATTCCCTATATCGACTTATTTGTGAGTATTTCCGCTACTCTAACGGTTTTGTGAGTAGTTTCGCTACTCGGACCGTCTCGAGGAATAAACTGTCTCGAGAGTGGGATTGGAAAGGGGACTTATCGTCTCCGAAGAGATGTGCCTGGAATGAAACCGTCTCGAGGAATAAACTGTCTTGAGAGTGGGATTGGAAAGGGGTCTTACCGTCTCCGAAGAGACGTGCCTGGATTGGGACCGTCTCGAGGAATAAACTATCTTGAGAGTGGGATTGGAAAGGGGTCTTACCGTCTCCGAAGAGACGTGCTTGGATTGGAACCGTCTCGAGGAATAAACTGTCTCGAGAGTGGGATTGGAAAGGGGTCTTACCGTCTCCGAAGAGACGTGCCTGGATTGGGACCATCTCGAGGAATAAACTGTCTCGAGAGTGGGATTGGAAAGGGGTCTTACCGTCTCCGAAGAGACATGCTTGGATTGAAACCGTCTCGAGGAATAAACTGTCTTGAGAGTGGGATTGAAAAGGGGTCTTACCGTCTCCGAGGAGACGTGCCTGGATTGGAACCGTCTCGAGGAATAAACTGTCACCAGAGAGGGATTGGAAAGGGGTCTTACTGTCTCCGAAGAGACGTGCCTGGGTTGGATCCATCTCGAGGAATAAACTGTCTCGAGAGTGGGATTGGAATCGGAAAGGACAATGCCCCTAAGGGCATTTTGGTCATTTTGCCTCTATTTGGGCTTGACAGGCCCGCGAAGCAATGGAAAGACGGAATTTGGACCTAGAGAATTGGATTCGATAGGAATATGCCCACAATGACTTGAAAACAAGTCTGGATAGAGTGTAGACTGCCGAGCGGTCAAAAATAGAGTGCTTACATATACCACCATAGCCAATTTGGCTTGCATTTGTAGTTACTATTTTAGATCAATTAGGATCGGCTAAAGATAGACATGGAAGATTTTTAACCTTAGCCTTGATCTTTTGTATAACCAAAGTATGATCTGGTGTCCATGAAGAAGAATTCTTCTTGAGTCTATCATATTATATTGTTGCATCTTTTGCCAACTTTTTATAATAAGAGCTAATATAGTTTAAACTTTTCAAAAATCTTTGTAATTGAGTTTTATCCGGAATTTCGTCTGAAAATTTTAAAGCAAATTCAATACTTCTATCAATAGAAACAATTTGTCTTTGAAGAATATTATGACCCAAAAATTTTACAGATTTAGGATAAGATTACTGATACCTATATATGTAATGAAGATGTATGAATGCCATCTATTTTTTTACTTATAAAGAATTTACAATACCATATTATATTTGGTACTCCATTTTTAAATGATTTAATGCCTATTGAAAAATTGATTCAATTAGTATTTATACTACTTTGAATAACCAAAGAACTCGTTTCTAGTTTATAACTGATCATCAAACAAGATTTTTAAATTCTGTTAAAGATCTTTTATTTGCTAAAGAAAAGAAAATTAATTTTCTAAAACATGAAATTTGTACTTTTAAAATAGATGAGGTTTTAGTAAAACCCAAAATCTAGGAAAAATCAATTGATTTCTTTCAAATTTCTTAGTGAAATTTGTAATAATCATCCCACTGCTTCCTGGGATAGAAAGAAACATGTCATTTCTCTTCCTTATGAAGAAGATTTTCATGACAAATTAATCCCTAGTAAGGCTCGTCCTTGTCAAATGAATTCAGATACTCTGAAATTTTGCAAAATGAAAATTGCCTATTTGCTTGAGAAAAAACTAATCTGAAAATCATATTTTCCTTAGAGTTGTACTAAATTTTAGGTGTACAAAAATGTAGAAATAGAGCGTGGTGCTCCCTGATTGGTTTTTAATTATAAACCCCTTAATAAGGTGTTAAAATGGATTCGATATCCTATTCCTAAAAAAAAAAGATTTGTTAGATTGCTTGCATCATACTCTTATTTTCTCTAAATTTGATTTAAAATCAAATTATTAGAAGATTCAGGTTGCTGAGGCAGATAGATATAAAATTGTTTTTACTGTTCCTATAGGACATTTTGAATAGAATGTTATGCCATTTGATTTGAAAAATGCTATTTCTGAATTTCAGAATATTATGAATGAAATTTTCATTCCTTACATAGATTTTATCATTGTATATATTGATGGTATTCTTGTGTTTTCTCAACAAATTGAGCAACATTTTAAACACCTGAAATTGTTCAGGAAAATTATTTTACAAAATGGTTTGGTCATTTCTGTTCCAAAAATGAAACTTTTTCATACTACTATAAGATTTTTGAGTCATAATATTCATCAAGGACAAATTGTTCCTATTAATAGAAGTATTGAATTTGCTTCAAAATTTTCAGAAGAGATTCTGGATAAAACTCAATTATAAAGATTTTTGGGAAGTTTAAACTATATTAGCACTTATTATAAAAATCTTGCAAAAGAAGCAACTATCTTATATGATAGACTCAACAAGAATTCTTCTTCATGGACACCAGATCATACTTTGGCCGTACAAAAGATCAAAGCTAAGGTTAAAATCCTTCCATGTCTATCTTTGGCCAATCCTAATTAATCTAAAATAGTAACCACAGATGCAAACCAAATTGGCTATGGTGGTATACTTACTCAGGTAATACTTGATCCGAAACAAGAAATACTAGTGCGTTATACGTCTGGTACAACATAGTTAAAATATGCAACTGTAAAAAAAGAAATGCTTTCTATTATCAAATGAGTCTCCAAATTTCAAAATAAATTATTAAATCAGAAATTTTTGATTAAAACAAATTGTTAAGCCGCTAGATATATCTTTAACAAAGATGTTAAACATGATGTATCTAAGCATATATTTACTTGATGACAGTCTATTTTATCTGCATTTGATTTTGATATTATTTAAATCAAAGGGAATTGTAATTTCTTAATAAATTTCTTGACTTGCGAATTCTTGTAGAGATGATACCCTTTGATCACGGATGCCGTGGAATGGGCAATAACCCTAGAGGCCGAGGACGTGGAAATACCCACAGACTCTCCAGTTCAGGAGCTAAACTTGACAAATCAGCGGTTATATTAGCTGATGATCCCTTATTTGAGGATGTCCAAAAATATATTGCACAAAAGCTATCTGAAGTAAGGCATATTGGCCAAAAGGATGAAGCATCATATGCTCAATTGGTAGAGGATAATCCTTATCAAACTCGAGAATATCAAATACTCCCCTTTTCAAAACATATATTGTATCTTGAACCCATTGATATTCAATGGCAAAATGATCCATGGTATCTCATTTTATTCAAATATGACCCCTAAAACTGGTCCTATTAATTATAGTAAATGCTATATTAAGAAAATTCTCCAGCAAGAACAGTATGCTGAGAGGATGAAGATTTCATTTCTGTATCCTCACTTTCTTCATCTGAGGAATCAGAAGGAAAAACTGTATTGAATTCCTCTTTTACCTGTTTCAAACATTTGAGCATAGTCTCCTTTTCAATAATAAAGGGATTTTTCATTTTTAATGAATGTCGTAACCCATTCAATTTATGGGAGAATGTAGATTGAGAGTGAGAAGTTTGAGCCCATTTGAGTTCAGCTTCTTGTTGATATCCTGTGATAATTGCAGACATTTCTGTAAGAGTTTGATCCTTGGTTCTATCAAACCGTTACCAATGGCTAACATGAAATTGTTGAAATAAAGTCAAGATATTATCTTAATCTTTCTTGACTATAAGAGCCCATTTCCAAATCCAAGATATGCTGAATTCGATGAAGAAATGCATCATATTAGATTGCTACAATCTTTGGAAAATACACTGTCCAAAGTCCCAATTGCTCTTGGAGCCAATCTGGCAGGATGACTACTTGTGGACCAAATATTTTCCACCAAGAATGAAATCATCCAGGAAAACCTTTTTTGAAAATTTCAGGTGATAATTTAAACCACCAAGTATGCCTTTTTTTCTTTTCTTCAAATTTTCATAATAAAAAGTCAATGTAAAAGTATGGATATAATCCCAATAATTGAAAGTACGTTTTTCAATACCACAGAGATAAATTTTCTCATTATGAGAAATAAGTCCCCATTCATGTGGAAATATAATTTTCTCAGGATCCATATGAGAACGAATCCCAACCATTAGATCATGTTCCTAAAATTTCTGATCTATAGAATGCAATGCTTGAAATGTTTGAGCAAAAAGCCAAAAAAGCTGGCAAACTCAGATCCAAATCTAGAACATTCAATAAGAATCAAGATCAAGACAAAAGCAAATGGCCAGCTACTTAGCTGCCCCATGTGAAGCCTATGTGAAATGGGACCCGGTGTCTTTATAAGACAACAAGGCGAATCGCCTTCAGTCACATGGCCGATCGACTCCATCAACTAAGGACCCCACTCCCATGTGACATTGTCTTAACAAAGACAATTTTGTACAAAAAGTTACTGTATCAATTTTGACTTTTGACTATTTGGATTTATAATTGTAATTTTGACATCTGTAATAGTTCTTTTAAGTTTCTATATAAGGGATCCTTCACCCATTGTTGAAGGCACCACTTTTGTAATCACCGTCTTTTCCTTTTGCTTCCGTTTCCAACCTTATGAGTAAATACAACTTTACTTTTTTCTTTTCAAAGTAAGTTCTTAATTTTGTAAGGATTTGTTTTTTGATTACATAATATTACTTGTTTATTTGTTTTGTTTGTTTATAACTTTATTTTACATGGGAAAGCCTAAAAGCTGGATTAGGATCTTCTCCAATTCGTAAAACAAGGTTGCAACATATGTATTATCGAAATCCAAAATTGATGGTCTACAAAATGCCTAAATAGCTATATCCCAAATTTTCTTAACTTATTAGGTGTAAAATTACATTCTTAGGTTCAATTTAAAGATTTGGTAGTGTGTCTCTTTCACAGCTATTGGTCACCTATTTTCATGAACTAGAGAGGATTCGAATCCCTCAAAGTTGATGCAAATGGTCTGTTTCTTTCTGTTTAATATTGTTCTTTGTATATTAGAAACGTTTTAATATTTTATTATAGTGAGACAGCGATTTATAAGCACTTAAAGATTCAAATGTAAATACTGCACTTATAATTAAACTTGGAATTGGCTGCAGGGCCGAGATGGGGTAGATATTATGTTGGTCCAATTCAGTTCATGGTCTGTTATGGTGCAGTTGTTGTTTGTATTCTTCTGGGAGGACAGCGCATAAAGGTGGTCCTTCAATATTCCTAATCAATGTTCTTCAGCCTTTTCCTTTTGAAACACCTGAAAATTAAAACCGAAGAACACAGAGATGTAATTAATAACATTCTGCTACATATATCTTAAAAGGGTGGGGGGAAATCAAGTGGCTATTATTCACCCATATACATGTAGATGATTATATAAAACTACAGAAAAAAAAAAAAAAACAAAAAATTACAACAGTGACCACAAGTAAACAAAGTCTTCAAAGTCGTGTAAATTCATTTTGAAATATTAAAATCTTTGCTATTTTTTCGATTGCGACTGAAGTGTAGGTCAGAGTTTGTAACTGTAACTGTTTGTCCTTGCAGGCAATCTACTTGCTATCGAACCCAAATGGATCTATGAAGCTGGATGAATTTGTAATGATATTTGGAAGCTTCATGTTGATTTTAACTCAAATACCATCTTTCCACTCACTGAGGCACATCAACTTGGTTTCCTTGGTACCATCCCTTGCCTACAGCATTTGTGCAACTGCTGGGTGTATTTATATAGGTAAAAGTAATCACTATATGTCTATATATGCACTTCGAATAAAATCTGAGAAGCCCCCCACCGCACCCCCCCCCCCCCCCCCCCCCCCCCCCCCCCCCCTCTGGGTAGCAGGAAGTTCATCAGAGGCGCCAGAAAAGGACTATTCCCTGAGTGGAAATTCTGAAACGCGCGTTTTTGGTATTTTCAACGCCATTGCCATCATTGCCACGACATTTGGGAATGGAATCATACCTGAAATCCAGGTTCGTAGAATGACTGTTTCTTGAGGAATTTTCATTGCTTCAGCTGCTGTCATAAAAGGTTTGAATTCCAGGCAACATTGGCACCGCCTGTGGAGGGGAAGATGTTCAAGGGACTGAGTGTTTGCTACGCGGTACTGACGGTGACTTTCTTCAGTGTAGCGATTTCCGGCTACTGGGCATTTGGCAACCAAGCTGACAGTCTCATCCTCAGCAACTTTGCTGATGACGGCAAAGATTTGGTGCCGAAATGGTTTACTTTGATGACGAACATTTTCACTATTCTCCAACTATCAGCCGTTGGCGTGGTAATTAAGAGCAAATCTCCCATCAACTGTCAGACAATTATCTGCACATTCAGCTATATAGATAACTGATTGTCTCTTACAGGTTTATCTGCAGCCACGAATGAAGTCCTCGAACGAACTTTTGCAGACCAATTGAGCAGCAAGTTCTCCTCCCGGAATGTCATCCCGAGGGTGATCTCTCGGTCACTCTCTGTTGCCATAGCATCACTTATAGCTGCAATGCTCCCTTTCTTCGGGGACATCAATGCAGTGATTGGAGCTTTCGGCTTCTTGCCACTTGACTTTGTTCTGCCTCTAGTTTTCTTCAACTTGACATTTAAGTCATCGAAGCGAAGCCCCATTTTCTGGTTCAATGTTACCATTGCGGCGGTTTTCTCAGCATTAGGAGTCATCGCAGCAGTTGCAGCAGTTAGACAAATAATTCTTGATGCCAAAGACTATCAGTTATTTGCTAATATCTAATCAAAATTAATATCTAGCAATATGGCTGCCCTATAAACCTACTCACTTGGACGGAGGTTCGAACCCGTTGTCAACTCCATTCCATTCACCTTTGCCTTGTATAAAAAAGAAAAAAGAAAAAGGAATTCCTTATTAGTTGGCCAGCAGTTCCAAATTTTATATATATATATATAAAAGTTGTGTTTGTCTTTATATTTTGTCTCTTTCTTACATAACGCTCTAAATACTTTAATACTTTTAAAATGTCACGTCGACTCACTGTATTAGTTTTGTAAGATATATATATATATATATATATAAGATTAGTTTTGTAAGATAGATGACATACATATATATAATCTCAGATTGTGAAGACTCTTTTTGAACTTAATATCTAAGAAAAAAAGTGATTATAATTAAACAAAATATCATTTATGTAAATGTTAATATCTATTTACATTTTAGAGATATGATACGATTGTATTCTTAATTATTATGAATTTTAAATTAATTATTTATGACTAGGTGTTTACCCGTGTAATGCACGGGAGTAAGAGTTGTTCAAATCATAAATAGTTAATTTAAATTTTATAATAATTAATTATATAATCGTATTGTATCTTTAAAATATAAATAGATATTGATATATATGGTATTTTATTTAATTATAATCACATTTTTAGATATTAAGTTTAGAAAAAATTTGACAATTTGATATTATATACATATATATATATGTTATCTATCTTACAAAACTAATCTTATCTTTTATATATATATATATATATTACAAAATTAATACATCATATCATATCTCTAAAATATAAATAAATATTGATATATATGATATTTTATTTAATTATAATCATTTTTTTTTATAGATATTAAGTTAAAAAAGAGTCCTGACAATCTGATATTATGTATAGATATCTTATCTATATAACAAAACTAATCTTATCTTATCTTTTATATTATCTTACAAAACTAATACAATAAGTTTAATAAAAGAATAAATTCAATAGCTATCTAATCAATTACCCCTGTGACGTGGCATTTTAAAAGTATTTAAACATTTAGAGCGTCACGTAGGAGAAAGACAAAATATAAGGGCAAACATAACTTTTATATATATATATTTGAACAACTCTTACTCTTCTGTATTACACAAGTTGACAACTAGTTAATCTAAATACTCAGGTTCCTTTGTTTCTTCTTCTAAAGAAACAATGAAAAGCATCTTTTTATGAGCCTTCCTTCAATTGATTACATCAATCCCCTCTGGTAAAAGAAAACCCAATACTAAAGTTTTGTCATTTGTGGTGGTTCAACAGTGAAGGTCGATCGA
Source organism: Euryodendron excelsum (assembly GCA_033060915.1). Taxonomy (NCBI): domain Eukaryota; kingdom Viridiplantae; phylum Streptophyta; class Magnoliopsida; order Ericales; family Pentaphylacaceae; genus Euryodendron; species Euryodendron excelsum. Next base: position 19,077,724 of record CM065382.1, on the reverse strand, counting down.
TCCTGATTAACTTCGATCGAAGATTCAGAGATGAAGTGAATCAAAGTTTTTCGATCAATCTCGTTCATCTTCGATTGAAGATTCAGAGAAGGTGTAATTCGTCCGATTGATTCGATCGACTTTGTTGCATCGAAACGGAAATTTTCTGTAGAATAGGAAATAGACGTTTTTGGCAAGAGTTTGAGTTTTCTTTACATTTGGCAAGCCTTTCTAGGGGTTTCTAAATGAACAGCCGCACAAGAAAGAGTTTCTAGAAAATTACACATAGGAAAGTTGTGGTTTTGACAAGGATTCTGGCTAGATTGAAAATTTACAAACTCTAAAATACCTCCACTATAAAAATGAGATTATAGAAAGTCAAAAGAGAAGTCGAATAAGCGTAAGACCTTTGAGAGACTGATTAGAGAAGTTCTATTATATTTAGAGGATTTCTATAAGAGTAGAGCTTCTAATAAAATTGTTCTAAAGGTTATTATACCTAGAAGTGATATCTTGAAGGAGTTTAGCACGGTGGTGAATTTGAGTTCAGTTCTTGGAGAATTCTAGAGGTGTCGCGGAGCTCGACACTTAATCAAACATTGAAGAATCATGTTAATAGATAAATACGTAATAGTAAGATTCGGTCAATACAAGAAAAATATACTCGTAAGCGCGTAGATTCGGCACCCGAGGATTGAGAGTATTTATGGTTGGGCTATAAGTTAAATTTTTTGTATTAATTCTTGATAGTGCTTGGTGTGTTGGACTAGTTCCCGTAATTTTTTTTTCAAGTTAGATTTTTCATGCTAAGATAACATGCGTCTTGTATTGTGTGTGTTTGACATGCAATTATTAATGATTGATCATATATTGCATAATCATATAACCTACTAATTGCCGTCCTAAATAAATCCATATCCACATAAGAGTTTTTTCAAATCATATAAAAGCTAAGAAAAAACCCATCATGCCCCCAAGATATTAAGCCTCAATTTTTATTCCGAAAACACATAAAACTGGTAAAAGGATAAAAACAAAACAACATTATTCAAAGAGTACTCCTAATAGCAATAGCACTACTCAATAACGGCCTGTTTGGTAAAACTTTTTGGCTTAGCTTTTTTTGAATTTATTAGTAAAAAAGTTATTTTTTTTAACTTTTTTGCTTTTTACTTATATTTAGCTTATAAAAGCCAAAAAAAAAAAAAAAAAATCTAGCCTCTTTACTTATAAGCCCAAAAAACAAAATTAAAAAAGTTAAAAATAAAAGTTATACCAAATGGCCCTAAGTCTCATTCTCATGAGTTTTTCTTTAACTGAGTGCATCATCAAGTGACCGACCTATGCTTAGACAGTGGAGGCCATGTCCGGATGAAATTTTATTGGCATCTTAAATTTTGAGTATTTAGGAAAAAAATAAAGTATAAAGTAGAACACAAGACCAAAAAAAAAAGCCACAACTGTTTGGATGCAGTATGTCGTTAATGCTAGATTGGAATATCTGAAAGCAGAAACGTAGTTGAACTTAAGTTTACTAGCTATCACTTCTATCACAGGGTTCATCTTCCCTGCTTAGGGGAGGATAAAAGAAAAGGTAGCATTAGCATCAGCAACTTTTAATCCATTTCATTTTTTTGTACTTATGTGGTTCGGGTCTATCAAGGTCGGCTTTGGTTCTGGGTCTTAAAATGATCAAACTGGTAAGTTTGGTTTAGTTGTTGACTTAGCACATTTTGAGGTTCGGACTCCACTCAAGAATTGATCTATGTAAGTTTACAAAATTTCCTATACATATTGTATCTATGTTTTTAATCATTATTTTTTTGTATTTAAATATTGTTGAGTTTTTTTATTAATATTTTAAGTGAATAAATCAAACTTTATAGATAATAAGAGATCCGAATCGATTTGGACTCATCCAGTTTAATTTTATAGGATGGTTGATTTGGTCCTGGGTCAAAAAATTTAGAACAGATCAAGGTCGGTTCTATTCTAAGTTTGGCACGAATTTGGTCCAACTCAACTTATGCACACTCTTAAGAGAACCCGAATCTATTCCCTAGAAAATGAAGGAAATTTTCATCCAAACAAAATCAAGGTATCTAAAGCTTTATGGATCTAACAATCCTATATTTAGAATAGTAGGCAGTGGGCTAACACCTCATAAAATGACTAGATACATATAGGCAATGGCTAGGCTTATTAATGAAACAACTAAGAAGCAACTAGTATTCATTAATCTTGTTGAAATCCATGTCGCTTCCCCCACCTTCCCATCCACTGGTTATTCCGTACACAATTAAACTCTAATTTGTCATTTATATAGATTGCCTTTTAAGGAAAATGACATCATTTTTTACACAAAAATTAATGCTGTTTCAGAAGTACTAGGTTTAATTTCATTTTAAGCTATGGCACCAGCAACCCGTTGTTGTTTAAGACAAAGAAATGACACCATCTCTAGTTTTATATATCTCTAATTCTCAAGTTAATGCTCTTTTCAAAAAGTAGAATTAAACCTAAACTCGGATTTCCTCTGATGTAACAACAAAACCTTTGAATAATGATTTTAAAGAAAATTAAACCTTTTCAACAAATTATATAATGCCTAGAATTCTCTGATCATTGGTACACCCACCCTAGAAGATAAAAATTGACAACTAAAACATCATTTGGCGGGAATAATATGTTAATAAATTATACGTTATGCCAAGAAAAAAAGTAAGCTAAGGTAGATATGACTCCAATGATTAGTCATTACAAGCACCTAATTCTCAGTTTTTAAGCAAAGGTACCACATGCATTAGACCTAACTTTCATAAGTTCATAACCATACTAGCTGTTAAGCTTATTTGGGGGCAAGGTAAGACTCTTTGGCATAATTCTGAATCAGTGTTAGCAACAAGTGTTTTGACATCATAATCACTACATATATGCATATGTACATATATACGTGTGTGTGTGTGTATGTGTGAGGGTGTGTATACACATGCATCTCCTGCCATTATCTCTAGCTGATCCATCTTTTCACAAATATTTTAGGGAGGAAGAAATTACGGGACATCTTCATGGTCACTTTTCGTGCCTTATCCTGCTGGTTTGATGCCTACGACATGAATTATATTTTACCCCAAGAAAGCACAGACACAGACCGACTATACGGCCAAAGCACGATACGGGTAGCTTGGCACAGTAATTTTCAAAAACTGTGCCACGGTCATATATGAATATCTTATTACTTAAAAACATAAAAGTTATAAGATAATACTAGTAAAAATTTAAAAAATCATGTATTCAAGAGCTTAAATTTTACATTAGATGTAAATTCATATTATTTTTATTTTATAATTTGATTCCAAGTTAATTAAATTTTAACTTGCAACGTGTTTTATATATGTTAAAGTGATGGATATGTGTATCCCTCAAGTGTTTAGTTCTAAAAATTTTAAAATATTAAGACAAGTTTGAATGCATATTAGACACATATCAAAAGTGTATCCGACGAGTGTCATGTCTGAGATAGACACAATACCTTTATAAAAGTGACTGTGCTTTTTAGGTTTTAGCAATTCATCGTACTTTATGCAAATCATGCATGGGACATATGCCATTACCCTTTTATCATTTGAAGGGTTTCTTTGTCACAAATAGATTAGAAATATAAGTGCTCCCCATGTATTTATTCTATCAGAAGTTTTGTCATTATATGTCCTTTTTTTTCTTTTTTGGCAAAGCAAAGATTTCATTAATATGAAACTGGGAATATAGAGAAGAGGAGGAACCCAAGGCTGAGCAAGCTAAAACAAGAGCTTGACAGAAAAGGGAATGACCCCAGAGGAGGAAGATACAAGAGGAGAGAGGGAACAAATTGGCAAGGAGCCAATAATAACAGCTAAGTAGATAACTAACTAAGCTTTAAAGCCTGGACACCTTGAATGCAGTATAAGAAATCATGGAGGCTGAAAAAAGCTTTTGGAGCAGCTGCCTTTACCCAGGATGTTGTGATGATTTTGATGCTTTCTACAACTTCTGACCAGTTAGGATGCACATTATTAAATATCAATGCATTCCTTGTTAACCATGGCTTCCAGAGGATAGCAATAAGCAGGGAGTTCCATATTGTTTTCTTCAGGTTTTTGAATTTTAAATCAAACTACCAATCCATGTGAGACTTTAAATCTCTTGGACACAACTATTGAAGACCCCACCTATGAAGTATTGAAACTCATACCCTCCAAGAGAACTTGCAGGTTAGAAGGAGATGATCTACATCTTCAGGTTCCCGTTTGCACAAGCCATAAAGAACATCCTTGTTTTGTTAAGGATTAGATCTTTTGGAGAGCATTACTGTAGTCTTGATTATTCAATTCATAGCTAACCAGCAGAAGAAGATTGATTTTGTAGGGACCTTGAATTTCCAAATGAAGTTGAACTTGAATTTGGGAAGACCATAGCTTTCTTCAACAGCTCTGCAAAAGGATTTACAAGAGAAAACACCATCTTGGGTAGCTTTCCATACCATAGAATCCATTTTGCTGGAAATAGGGGAGAATGCCTGGATGAGATCCTTTAATTCTGATAAACTTTTAGATTCCCAGACAAGGCGGTTTCTTCTGAAGGTTAAGTTCCACATAGATCCTGAAGGTGTAAATACAGAACTTACATGCTCCTCTTTTTGGTTAGATAATGAAAATAATTTGGGGAACAGGGTCTTCAGAGGCTTGCCCCCTAACCATTGGTCATGCCAGAACTTAATACACTCCCCTGTGCCCAGTTTGAGCTGGAGATTATCAATTAGAATGAAGCTTAGAGTATTTTGATCCCTTCCAATTGATTGAATGTCACTTCATATCCTTGAGCATCTAGCTGGGGATACATCCAGTGGGGACCAAGCGCTTTGGTTTAAATTGTGCTTTGCACACAAAAATGTTTTCCAAAAGGCCTTCTTTTCAAAGCTAAACCTCCACCACTATTTTGCTAATAAAGAATGATTCCTGACTTTTAAAGATGGGATACCCAGTCCACCAAAATCCAGGCTTGAAGTTACTTGCTGCCAACTTACACACCTGATTTTCTTTTTATTTTCATTATCACCCCATAGAAACCGTATCTGCAACTTTTCAAGTTCAAAGCAAACTGGTTGAGGCATATTAAACATGGACAGGTAATAGATGGGTGTTGGGTCAAGGACAATCCCAGAGAGGAGGGGGGGGGTGGTGAATTGGGATCTTTACAAATTGTTGGATTTTTCCGGTTAATCAAAACTAGTTCTAGTTTAGGCAACAACAAACAAGAGATGAGGCAATAATGAAATTAGATTGCTGACAATTAAGAATAACATGCACAATCATTTAGCAATAATCATTCGCACACACATGAATTGTAGAAAGCAGAGAATAAAAGATTTACAGAGGTTCGGCTTAATCCTTGCCTACGTCCTCTCTTTCTCGATCCTCTCGAGGGTGTTCCACTATGTAATCTTCTTCTTACACAGCTGTTAGTTTTTTCTAGTGCCTAGCTCAATATTACATCCAAGGATTTATACCAAATCCTTACAGCCGAGAAGCTTTAACCCAGTTCTCGATTTTGCAGGTGTTGTCAAGCTATACTCAAGCTCTCAAGGGTTACAACAACCTTTTAAAGGTAATATTGTTACAAGATAATCAGTGTCACTCTTAGAAGTGAAAATAATGCAAGTTACAACTCAATAACTCTTCTCGGATGAAGACAGTTGCAGAATGATGAGGAAGTTTTAGGGCTTTTGGATTTTTGCACTTTAAGATCCTTGTCTCTTACCCATAAATGAGTTTGAACTCATATATTTATAGTCTCTCATAAGAAATAGCCGTTAGAGCCGTTGGAGGTGCATTAAATGCGCGAACGGCTAAGACAGTTTTGAAAAATCTGACCGTTAGAGTGTATTTTTGAATTCCCATTTTCTACCAAGATTGTCTGCAATCTTCTACTGGTGCTGCCAATCGGGCTCCAAGCATTTTCCAATGTAATAGTGTCAACAATCGTTTTTCTGGTGTTGCCAATCTCGACTTGCCGTTGTATTGGCCATTGTTCTTCAACGATGCTGTTTGTAAATTTCATTTTGTGCTTCCAACCTTTATCTCTACTTCTTTTGAGACTTGATCTTTCATATTGTAGTCAGCAATATTCAACTTGTGCTATCAATCTATCTCCCTATCTATTTTGTCATTTGCCTCTGATCAAGATTGTCAGCAATCTTGGTAGGTATCAGGAATCTGGTTCTCTGTTGTAGTTGCTGTTGCTTTTCACAAACATTAACTTATCCCCTTGTCAATATATCTTCAATGGTGTAGACATGTCTTAGCTCTACTGATTTCCTTCATAGCTTTGAGAACCCCTTAGGTATTTCATACTGCTTTTGTAGTTCTTGGTTCATCAAACCATTTGAAGTTAGCAACCTGCTTGAGTAGTGAAGTCTTCTCATTCTATCAAGTGTTACCAAACTACTATATTGTCATCAATCTCAACATACTTCTTGCGTAGCCTTCTTTCATAATGCCTTTGAGAATGGCATGTTCAAGCTTGCATAATTCTTTTAGTGGAACAGGAAAAAGAGGATCGAAGGTCTTTACAATGAAATGCCATAGATATCATCACCCATATCTATTTGCAAGTGTCTTCAACCTGAATTTGTTCGATTTCTCACAACCTGCTCATATACCCATTATGGTGTTGGCACTCTTATGAAATGCTAGCAAGATTGTCTGTGATAGTTCATGATTATTCCATAAATCTGATCCATTATGCTGCATACTTAAATTAAGTAGTTAGATCATAATGACTAGGTTTTGTGATCATCAAAATCAATTACAAATAATGGAGATCACCCCTTGGGTCAACAAACTCCCCATTTTTGATGATGACAAAACCTTCTTTATAAACATACAACAAATATGAGGAATGAAATTCATTGTCCTCCCCCTTAATATGAGATCCTCCCCCTTATATGAGGAATAGATCCATATATCAATTTAGCTAACTATTTTGGACAAATCTCAAGTCACAAGGCAATACATGGATAACCAATTCATCAATTCATTCTCAAGGCAAAGCAAGGACAGGTGCTTGTTCTCCCCTTTTTTGTCAAGAAATCAAAAAGGTATAAAGATAAATTTACAGGTACAATAGCAAAAAATGTTAAAACAAAAATGAAGTATGTAAAGGAAGCAAGCATTCAGCAGTAGCATCAAAATAGAGATAAGACACTAAAGCAGTAGCAACAAAAGTGCATGGAGATTTAAAGAGAGCCTAACAAACTAGTCTAAAGGGGCCAACAATATCCAAAATGGAGACAAAATAAACTAAAAGTTTAACTGTTCACAAAAACTAAAATGACATGCAGGGTCATAGAATGAAAGGATCATCAGGGGTGTTAGAGACTCCTTTGCGAGGTCTGTCTCTAAGGCCATAAGGTTTGGTGATAGGACGGAAAGGGACTTTCTTTTGAGCTCGTTGCTTGTATTTGGGTTAGGAGGGAGGAGAGGAAGGAGGTGCAGAAGGGTCAGCACTTGCAGTAGGTGCTTTTCCTTTATCTAGAATGTCAGAATGTTCAGGTGCTGACTCTTGATTTTCTGTGGCACTCTTCTTAGGCTGCTCAACAGCTGGGTCTTTAACCTCTTTCTTTTCATCTGGTTTTTTCCAAAACTCTGTAGTTTCCTTTTCTGATCCTTGGTCTGCTTCTGCAGCTTTCCGGCCCTGTTCTAGTGCTTCCCCACTGAGTTCCTTCTTTGCAGGAACTTCTTTTTCAGATGCCTTTTCACCAGACACTCATTGGTCAGATTCTTCTTCTTCAGATTCAGAGGCACCCTTGTCTTCCTTTAAGGCTTTCAGAATTGCCTCTTTGATGTCCATCTTGATATTTTTCACTTCCTTGGATAGCTCCCCCACCCTTGTCTCCAAAGACTCAACCACAATTAGGCACTTGCCAGTTTGGAGTCAAATTGATGCATCAGCCCAACCATTTTAGTTTCAAAATTGAAATCTTCAGGTTCCTCTAGTTTTACCTGAGATGATGAGGCAGTAGATGGGTGACTGTCCCTCTTTCTAACCCACTAATCTGTTTCGGCATTCTTTTCATATCTCATATTCTTCAGAGTTGACTCATTAATCCCATCTAGTCTTTCATTCAAAGCTTCTCCATTTGCTCCTGTAAGCTCAACACCAAAATGTTTGAAAATCCTAGTAAGGGCCATACCATATGGTAGACCACTAGTCTTGTGGGTGGAAGTTACTCTCATTTTATCCAGAAGGATAATAGTTATGTGAGGTCTCTTGTCTTTATTTGCATAACACCACAGAAGAAGCAACTCAGTCTCAGAAATGTAGTCAAATCTGCCACTCCTTGGAGCCAGGTAATGATTAAGGAAGTGATGAACTATTTTCAGTTCTAGAGAGAGCTCATCAGAGGTTATGGTTTTTCTTTTCTTGCTTTTTACCTCTTTTCCCAAAATCATAGAGAATACCTCCCTTGGATTCCTAGGTCGATTCTTAATGCCAGCCCTAGGAAGACCAAAGTTGTTTTCTAAGATCCTTCCACTGAGTTTTATTTTTACCCCTTTTACAAAACTAGTCAATTGGTTGGGGTTACTGGTAGATGGCTTAAGATTGGCATAAAAATGCCTCACCAGTTCTGGGTATACATTCTCTTTTAAGCTAGCCATTTCTAACCACCCTAAGTAAGAAAATTTCTCTAAAAAATTAATCCCTATCCCCTCAAAGAAGTCGAAATCGACAAATCTACCCTTTATAACTTTTCTGGTACAAAAATAAGTTTCGTACCTTTCCTTCAGTGAGACGCGATTGAAATAGGGATCATTCTTCAGAACATCGGGGTTTGATACTTCTTTTTCCACAGCCTTTTCTTGGTCACCCCTTTTTCTTTTCTTTGATACCTCTCCAATTTTGCTCGATTCCCCCTTTTCTTTTCCGGTTTCCTCTTCGTTCTTTGATCAGTGGCAAGAGGAGCAATTACTGTATGTTCAGCGCTAGGATCCTGAGAAATCTCTGCCATTCCTCAATTTTTACTGCTACAAGTGCTTCTTGAGAAGTTTTGGTGGGAATAATGTTTGAAACGAAGTATAAGAAGGTGGTTTTGAGGATTTGAAAAGTGGAGGGAACGGTTATATTTAGAACAGAGAAAACTAAAATGTCAGAGTGGGATGGCAATCTAGGGCTTTAAGTATTTATAAGCGGAGACTCGACTATTTTAAGTATGCAGAAGTGCTGGCACCTTTTATAGGTGCTACCAATGTGTTATGATCATATGAAATTTTCAACATGAGTTCAGTGATTGATAGCACCAACCAATATTGGCGACACTTACGCATCCTCAAACAATACTTAAATTAAAGTAACTCAAATCATGAAAGAAATCCATACAAGAGAAATAAATAATAACACACAATATCTATCAAACCTGATTGCACATACCAAGTTCTCTTCGAACCATGCAAAATCTATCTTCATTCAAAGGTTTGGTAAAAATGTCAGCCAATTGATGATTAGTGCTGACGAACTCCAGATTGACGTCACCTTTTTGTGTATGATCTCTAATAAAATGGTACCTAATCTCAAGGTGTTTCGTTCTAGAGTGTTGGATAGGATTCTTTGTCAGATTTATTGCACTGGTGTTGTCACATCTGATAGGGATATGATCATAAGTAAGTCCATAGTCTTCAAGTTGGTGTTTAATCCACAGAACCTGAGCACAACAGCTACCAGCAGCTATGTACTCAGCTTCTATAGTTGAAAGGGCCACTGAATTCTATTTCTTGCTGGACCATGATACAATCATGTTTCCAAGAAATTGACATGCACCACTGGTGCTCTTTCGATTAGTTTTACTTCCAGCATAATCTGCATCAGTGTGTCCAACAAGTTCAAATGATGTACCACATGGGTACCATATACCAAGATTACAAGTTTGTTTTAAGTATCTAAAAATTCTTTTTACAGCAGTGAGGTGTGAAACTTTAGGATTAGCTTGAAATCTAGCACACATACACACATTGAACATGATGTCAGGTCAACTTGCAGTTAAGTATAGCAAAGGTGTTATCATGCTTCTAAACAATTTTGTGTCAACAGACTTACCTGGTTCATCTGCTTCCAATTTTGTTGCAACATTCATAGGTGTACTGATCTATTTTAGATCTTCAAAGTTAAATCTTTTGAGCAGATCCTTGATGTACTTGGACTAGCTTATGAAGATTTCATCTCTTGATTACTTGATTTGTAGTCCAAGAAAGAATGTTAACTCTCCCATCATGCTCATTTCAAATTCTCCTTACATGCTTTTAGCAAACTCCTTACATAGATTTTCATTAGTAGATCCAAAGACAATATCATCTACATATATCTGTACAATAAGAATGTCAAAATTTTTATTTTTAATAAATAGAGTAGTGTCAACTTTGCCTCTTGTAATATCATTTTTTAATAGAAAACTGCTTAGTCTTTCATACCAAGCTCGACGTGCTTGTTTTAGGCCATATAATGCATTGGACAATCTGAAAACATGATCAGGAAACTTATCATTTTCAAAACCTGGTGGTTGCTCAACATACACTTCTTCACTTATAACACCATTTAGGAAAGTACTTTTGACATTCATTTGATAAAGCTTAAAGTTTTTAAAACATGTAGAAGCAAGTAGCATCCTAATTGCTTCTAATTTAGCAACAGGCGTAAATGTTTCATCGTAGTCAATACCTTCCTCTTGACTGTAGCCTTAAGCAACCAACCTTGCTTTGTTTCTGATGACAATACCAGCTTCATCCACCTTGTTTCTGAAAACCCATTTGGTGCCTACAATTGGATATCCTTCAGATTTGGGCATTAGGTTCCATACTTTGCTTCTTTAAAACTGATTTAATTCTTCTTGCATTGATCCAATATTCATCTTTCTTTGGTTCTTGAAAGGTTTTTTGCTTTATTTGTGATAGGAAAGCAGAGTGTGCACATAGATTTCTAATAGAAGATCTGGTCCTTACTCCTTTTGATGGATCACCAAGAATTTGATCTTGAGGGTGATGTTGTACAAAATTTTCATTCTTTTGGTAGTCCCTCATTCACTTCTATTTGTTGTTGAGATAATGTTGGTCTTGATTCTTTTTCTTCAAATTCAGCTTCTCTGCTTTTTACTAGTACAGTTGCTCCAGGTGTTGGCACTTCATTTATGTTGTTAGCACTTGGACCTGGTTCATCTGTTTCATCATTTCTGCTTGCAGGAGAGTTAGTCTCATCAAATGTAACATGAATGAATTCTTCAACTACCAAAGTTCTTTTGTTGAAAACTCTAAAAGCTTTACTATGCATAGAATAGCCAAGAAAAATTCCTTTATCAAACTTTGCATCAAATTTTCCTAGATTATCTTTGTTATTGTTTAGAATAAAGCATTTGCAACCAAAAACATAAAAATAAGAAATATTTGGTTTTCTCCCTTTCCATAGCTCATAAGGTGTCTTTTTCAGATGTTTTCTAACAAGAATTCTGTTAAGAATATAACAGGCAATATTCACTGTCTCAGCCCAAAAATATTTAGGTAGAGCATTCTCACAAAGCATAGTTCTTGCCATTTCTTTAAATTCCTATTTTTCCTTTCAACAACACTATTTTGCTAAGGAGTTCTAGGAGCAGAAAAGTTATGCTCAAAACCATTCTCATCACAGAAAATTTCGAATGGGGAGCAATCAAATTCTCCTCCATGGTCTGTTCTAATAGCAAATATGGCAAAGCCCTTTTCATTTTGAACTCTTTTGTAAAACTCGAAAAACATAGATATGGTTTCATCTTTGTGAGCAAGAAAGTAAGTCAAAGTGTATTTAGAATAATCATCCATAATTACAAAAGCATATTGTTTTCCTCCAAGACTAAGAGTTCTGGTAGGTCCAAATAAGTCCATATGTAGCAATTGTAGAGGTCTTGTGGTTGAAATTTCTATTTTTGATTTAAAAGATTCTCTAATCTGCTTACCTTATTGACATGCATCACATACTTTATCTTTTTCAAACTTAATTTTAGGTAGGCCAACCACCATGTCATGTTTTGCAGCTTTAGAAATTGTGTTCATACTGGTGTGTCCTAACCTTCTATGCCACAACCATGCATCAGGGTTATTTAAAGCAGATAAACATTTCAAATTAGATGCAAACAGATCATTCACATAGAAAACATATATGTTACCCTGTCTAATTCCTGTAAAAGCAGTATAGCCATCAATAATATTCACCACAAAGCATTTTGAAGATTCAAAAATTACTTTGAAGCCTTGGTCACACAGCTGACTGATGCTCAGTAAGTTATGCTTAAGACCTTTAACTAGACGAACATTTTCAATTATAGTAGAGGATTTCTTACCAATGCTACCAATCCCAATAATTTTACCCTTGTTATTGTCACCAAAGGTTACCATTTCTCCATCTTTGGGTGTAAGTAAGGAGAAATGACTTTCATCCCTTGTCATGTGCCTTGAACAATCACTGTCCAAATACCATACTTCCTTCTTCACATGAGATCTTAAGCAGACCTGCACAGAGCAGATTTCAAGTTCTGATTTTTGGTACCCACTTCATATTGGGTCCAGCAGAGTTAATGTCAATAATTTCCTTTGGCACCCACTTCATTTTGTTGTTTTCTAAGGAAGTTCTTCGTAACCAACATTGATTGACATGATAACCAAATTTTTGATAGTAAAAACATCTGTTACAGGAGGCATTTGGTTGAGCATAGAAATTTTTGTATGACTTCTTTTTCATAAACAGATTGTAACTAATTCCTCCTCTATCAAAAGTGCATTTATGATTTGCTAAAATTGAGTCAAGATTTTCTCTCCTTTTTACAAATTTTTCAAGAGAGTTCTCCAAATCTTTAATCTTTTCTGTCAAAAAATTATTTTCAGATATCAACATTTCATTTTCTTCAGTCAAAGTATAAATAATTTTCTTTAGAACACAGTTTTTGGCTCCCAATTTTTCTACTTCATCCATTAAATCATGAAAGGCATCTTGAAGTTCATCTAGAGTATAGTCAGAATTAGATACCTCATTTTCTTCTTCTTGGGCCATCAGACAGAGATTTGCTACTTCTTTTGTGTCAAAATCATCATTTGAGCTTGATTCTTCACTGCCACTTAAGGTTACTGCTATCACTGCAGCTTCCTTGCTTCTTTTTCTTCTCTTCTTGAATAGAGGACATTCAGACTTGATATGTCCTGATTTCTTACATTCATAGCAAATTATGGTGGAATCTCCTTTGTTTTGATCTCCTTTAGCTTCAAACTTTTTGCCTTTCCTCCATTTCTTTCTTATGAACCTCTTAAATGTTTTGGTCATGAGAACTAAATCTTTATCCTTTTCTTCATCACTGTTTGGTTCAATTGAGGCAGATTTGAAGGCAACTATTTTCTTCTTTTTTCTTCTCATCCTTTAGTGTGTTTTGTCTTTGAGTTAGCTCATAGGTCATAAGTGACCCCAGCAGTTCTTCTAGAGGCAATGTATTTAGATTCTTAGCTTCCTCTATTGCTGTCACTTTAGCTTCCCAACTCCTGAGCAGGGATCTGAGTATCTTCCTTACCTGTTCACTGTTAGAATAAATCTTTTCAAGGGATTTTAATCCATTTATAATATTGGTAAACCTGGTAAACATTTTAGTAATTGATTCCTTAGGTTTCATCTTAAATATCTCATAGTTATGTACAAGAAGATTAATTTTAGATTCTTTTGCCTGATTTGTTCCTTCATGAGTAACTTCTAGCCTATCCCAAATCTCTTTAGTAGTGTCACAAGTTAAAATTCTATTAAATTCAATGGGATCAAGTGCACAATACAATACATTCATAGCTTTTACATTTGTTTGCATAATTCTAAAGTCATCGGCATCTAATTCATCTTCAGGTTTGGCCATTTCACCAGATTCAATTCTTTTAGTGGGAATTCTAGGTCCATTTATGATGACTTTCCACAGTTCATAATCCACAGATTGAATGCAAATTTTCATCCTATTTTTCCAGTAATTATAGTTCGTGCCATTAAACAGGGGAGGCCTATTTGTGGACTGACCTTCTGCTAAAGATCTTCCAGCTATGTTGGCCATAGATCTTACTCAAGGATGTAAAGCCTATATATGTGAGCACTAGGCTCTAATACCAATTGTTGGGTCAAGGACAATCCCAAGAGGGGAGGGGGGTGAATTGGGATCTTTACAAATTGCTGAATTTTTCCGGTTAATCAAAACCAGTTCTAGTTTAGGTAACAACAAACAGGAGATGAGGCAATTATGAAATCAGATTGTTGGCAATTAAGAATAACATGCACAATCATTCAGCAATAATCATTCGCACATACATGAATTGTAGAAAGCAGAGAACAAGAGGTTTACAGAGGTTCGGCTTAATCCTTGCCTACGTTCTCTCTTCCTCGATCCTCTCAACAGTGTTCTACTATGTAATCTTCTTCTTACACAGCTGTTAATTTCTTCTAGTGCCTAGCTCACTATTACATCCAAGGATTTATACCAAATCCTTACAACCAAGAAGCTTCAACCTAACTCTCGATTTTGCAGAGTGTTGTCAAGCTACACTCAAGCTCTCAGGGGTTACAACAACCTTTTAAAGGTAATACTATTACAAGATAATTAGTGTCACTCTTAGAAGTGAAGATAATGCAAGTTACAGCTCAATAACACCTCTCAAATGAAGACAGTTGCAAAATGATGAGGAAGTTTTATGGCTTTTGAATTTTTGCACTTTAAGATCCTTGTCTCTTGCCCATAAATGAGTTTGAACTCCTATAGTTATAGTCTCTCATAAGAAATATCCGTTAGAGCCGTTGGAGGTGCATTAAATGCGCAAACGACTAAGACAGTTTTAAAAAATCTGACCGTTGGAGCGTATTTTCGAATTCTTGTTTTTTACCGAGATTGTCAACAATCTTCTATTGGTGCTACCAATCGGGTTCCAGGAATTTTCCGATGTAACAGTGTCAGCAATAGTTTTTCTGGTGTTGCCAATCTCGACTTGCCGTTGTATTGGCCATTGTTCTTCAACGATGATGTTAGTAAATTTCACTCTGTGCTTCCAACCTTTATCTCTGCTTCTTTTAAGACTTGATCTTTCGTATCATAGTCAGCGATATTCAATTTGTGCTGTCAATCTATCTCCTTCTCTATTTTGTCATTTGCCTCTGATCAAGATTGTCAGCAATCTTGGTAGGTGTCAGCAATCTGGTTCTCTGCTGTAGTTGCTGTTACTTTTCACAGACATTAACTTATTCCGTTGTCAATCAGTCTTCGATGGTGTAGACATGTCTTAGCTCTATTGATTTCCTTCATAGCTTTGAGAACTCCTTAGGTATTTCATACTGCTTTTGTAGTTCTTGGTTCATCAAACCATTTGAAGTCAGCAATCTACTTGAGTAATGAAGTCTTCTCATTCTATCAAGTGTTACCAAACTGCTATATTGTCATCAATCTCGATATGCTTCTTGCCTAGCCTTCTTTCATAATGCCTTTGAGAATGGCATGTTCAAGCTTGCACAATTCTTTTAGTGGAACAGGAAAAAGAGGATCGAAGAGTCTTTACAATGAAATGCCATAGATATCATCACCCATATCTATTTGTAAGTGTCTTCAACCTGAATTTGTTCGATTTCTCACAACCTACTCATATACCCATTATGGTGTTGGCACTCTTATGAAGTGCTAGCAAGATATTCTGTGATAGTTCATGGTTATTCCATAAATCTGATCCATTATGTTGCATACTTAAATTAAGCAGTTAGATCACAATGACTAGGTTTTGTGATCATCAAAATCAATTACAAACAATGGAGATCACCCTTTAGGTCAACAATGGGGAGATTTGTCAAGGGAGCTTTAAGTAGGGTGATTCTGCCTCCCATTGATAGTTGCTTTCTGTTTGAGAAGGATAACCTTTTTCCAAACCTTTCCACAATTTCATCCTATGGTTTTACTAATCTAGGATTTGCACCCAGTGGGAGACCGAAATATTTTAAGAGGAAGTGGTTGGTAGTTAAACAGAGCTGCAGCCTCAGATAAAAAAGATTCATTTAGGCCAATGCCTGTAAGCACCCCATTTTTTACCGTTCGACAGTCTACACTCCATTAAGACTTGTACTCAAGTCAACATGGACATATTCCAATCGAAACAACTCTCTAAGTCCAAATCCCGTCTGTCCATTGCTTTGCGGGCCCATCAAGCTGAAATAGAGGCAAAATGACCAAAATGCCTTTAGGGGCATTGTCCTTTCCAATTCCAATTCCAATCTCTCTCTCTCGACAATTGATTCCTTGAGATGGTAAATCTATTCCAAATTAGGCACGTCTTTCTGAAGATGGTAAGTCCCCTTTCCAATTCGAAATTAGGCACGTCTTTCCGAAGACGGTAAGTCCCCTTTCCAATTCCAATCCCTCTCTCGAGACAGTTGATTTTTCGAGACAATAAATCTACTCCAATCAGGCACGTCTTTCCGAAGATGGTAAGACCCCTTTCCAATTCCAATCCCTCTCTCGAGGAAGTTGATTCCTTGAGATGGTCCGGCATGTTTTTCGAAGAAAATCTTTTCGAAATGGTAAGTCCCTTTAAACCTGTCGACCGAGATGAGACCCCAAGTCCCCTAGATGGTAGAATGGTCCACCTTTAGCGCCTGTTAGCTCGCCAGTGCAGAAATGTCCGTTTAGGCATGCCTTCCGAGAAAGTTGACTTATCAGGCACTAAGTCCCTTTAGCAGTTTTCCGAGATCAGGTAGTCTTGGAAATGATCGTAAACCGTCAGAGTAGCGGAAATACTCGCAAACATCACAATCGTCAGAGTAGCGGAAATACTCACAAGCAGGTCGATATAAGGAATTGCCAACAAACTCATGTATCAGCGATCGTCGTCAGAGTGGCGGAAACACTCAAAATCCGGTTTAACACCAGTGCTTGCTAGTCCACTCTGGTGAAAAATGACCAAACTGCCCCTTGGGCCTTTTTCGGCACGTTTCTTGAGAACATACCTGAGTCTTCAGAATGATAAGTCCAACCTTTTAAAATTGTCTTAAAAGCAATCCGACACGATTAGGTGCTTTCTAGTTAGTTTTGGGTCAATTCCGAGACTTTCTGGTCAAGATTACCATTTTGCCCCTAGGCATCCGAACGCCCTGGGAACCACACCGACTCTGGGTATCAAACCGGTAACCTCCCGAAAATACTTCTTATAGTATTCCTGACCTTCCTCTATCTTCCCGGATCATTCCGAGTCCGTTCCGGTAAACCCGGTGCAAAATGACCGTTTTGCCCCTAGTGGGCCGGTCGCTTTTTCCAACCACACCGGCTCTGGGTATCAAACCGGCAACCTTTGGGAACATTTTGAATAATGTTTCCAAGTCTCGAGTCTTTTCCCAGTCCATTCCGGGTTTGTCCCAGCAGCTTCCCGATCCGATTGACCCTTTTGCCCCTAAAGACCCGGTCAACCCTTCCGACACATCTTATCCTCATTTTTCAAGTCAAATACCTCCAGGACACTATTCTAAGTGTTCCTGCTCTTTTTCGGCCTTTCAGGTCATTCCCGGCCTCTTTAAATCCTTCTCGAAGTTTCCGGAGTTACTCATAGTGAAGCCAGGCTAAAAATTGCATGGTAGTCACTAGTACAGGCGTCCAAATCTAGTCAAAGATACGTTGCTTGCCGACCTTAATAGTTTCCTAATTGGATGAGTGGCGCCAAGCCAATATTTGGCCTGGCGCCACTCCTAGTGGCGCTAGAAGCATTTTTGGCCTCACGCCACTGCAACAGGTGCTAGGTCTATCTCATCTCTATAAATATAGAACCTTCTCTAGCGTGAAAGAGGTCCTCAAACTCAGTCTAAAAACCCTAATTTTTGATACACAAAGCTCGTACACTCCCAAAACCCTAGCTTCCCTAGGTTCTCCAAACCCTAGCCACCACACACAAACCCTAGCCTTATATACACTCATACGCACCCCTATACACTTATACACTAGCCTCCAACCCTCTATTGAAGACTTGGATTGCTGTAACTACGAAGATTTGAAGACCGAAGAAAGCAAGGCGTGCAAAGCCAAGCAAAATAAAGAAGACACAATGTAGGCTTCTTATTTAAATTTTCGCACTTCCCCCCTCTCTCTTCTCTCTCTTAACCCACTTGGGTTTTCTCTATTTTAATCCCCTATCTCTTTCCCCCCCTTTCCTTGCATGCTTGAAATAAGGGGACTCCCAATCCATGTGTAAGATTAGACTATTGGAGGGTCACCGTGTCAGGGGCTTTCTTTTAGTCTAACCGGAGATCACGTGGGTTCGGCCCCCTTGATTATGTGGTGAAGCCTTAACCTTGTATGTTCATGACCCCAAATTTGCATTGTGCATATCACGATTTTTGCAGTCTTCCAAAAGTCGTTTTCAAAGTTATTTTCAAAATCGTTTTCAAACTTGTTTTCAAAATTGCATCAAAATCTCCTTTCTCAAAAATTGTTTTCAAAATCACAATCCTGGGGTGATTCTAGCCTTTCCATGGCTAGGATTATTTTAGGAAAGTGTTACATTCAAAGTGACCAATATGGTCCATATTTTCAACCCTTGTTGTTTTCAAAACTACTTTTTTAAAGTGGTTCTAGCCTTCTTATGGTTAGAATCGCTTTAGAAAAGTGACATGTTTTTATACTTTCCAAAAAACTCTATTTTCAAAAATCTCTTTTCCTAAAACCTCCTTTTTTAACATGCTTTCTAAAAATTCTCCTTTCCAAAATTGTTTTCAAAAACTCCCTTCAAAAATCTATTTTTCAAAACTCCCTTTTTCAACTCCTTTCCAAAATACTCTCCCCAAAATCTACTTTCTAAAAAACGCTCCCTAAAAATCTTTTCAAAAACTCTCTCCAACAATCTTATACCAACAATCTTTCTAAAAACTCGCTTCCCAACATCTTCCTTCTAGAAACTCCCCTCTAAGATTTTCCTTCTAAAACCTTCGTTTCCAAAAACGTACTTTTCAAAAATCCCTTTTCTTGATGCCCAAGTCAAGCCCTAGAACCCACGATTAGGAAACCCTAATTTTCTTTACAAAAACATGGTTTTCAAATTTGCCTTAAAACCAAGGTTTTCAAAATCTCTTGTTTTCTACATCAAAACTATACATATTTCCAAAACCTCTTTTCTACGTCAAAACAATAGTCTTCCAAATCTAGGGTTTCTAAAACCTCCCTTTCCAAATCCTTGTCAATTCCAATCTTCCCTTTAGGAAACCAAATCCAATCTTCCCGTTTAGGAAGCTAGATCCAATCCTCCGTTTTTGGAAACAAAATCAAACATTCTCTTTTAGAAACAAAATCCAATCCCTTGCTTTAGGAAATAGGAATCTTAACCCTTCCTAATCCAAATCTTTCCTAATTTAATTTCTTCCTAATCTTCTACTTTCCTAAATCTTAAATTTTCAAAACTTGAACATAAAAATCTTTCATAAATTTTAAAACCTAACTTCCACATCTTTCCTAATTCAACCCTTTCCTAATTCTATCCCTTTCCAAATCTTAACTTTTCCAATCTAAGTTTTCAAATCTTTCTTAAACTCAAACTTTTTCTAATCTCAAGATTTTCTAAAACTTAAACTCTCAAAACTTTTAAAGTTCTAAACTTTCCTAAACTTCAAGTCTTCCCAAGTCTAAACCTTTCCTGATTCCAACCTTTCTCAATTCCACATCCTTTCCTAATTCAACTTTCGAATCTAGATTTTCAAATCTTTCTAAAACTCAAATTTTGAATCTTTCCAAAATCCAAAACTTCCTAAAGCTTTTTAAATTCAAATCTTTCCAAATTTAAAATCTTTCTAAAATTCTAAGCTTTCCAAATTTAAAACTTTCTTAAGTTAAAATTTTTCAAATTTTAAACTTTTCTTAAACTAAGCTTTTCCTAATTCAAAAACATTTCTAAATTCAAAACTTTCCAATTTCAAAATATTCCAAATTCGAAACTTTCCAAATTTCAAAACATTCCTAATTCGAAACTTTTCTAATTTTGAAACTTTCCTAAACCAAAACCTTCCTAGAATGAAAACTTTCCTAAATTCGAAACTTTCCTAAATTGAAATTTTCATAATTCAAGTCTTTCCTAAATCCAATCTTTTCCTAAATCTTTCAAGTCCAGTATCCGAGTCAAATCTTTTCCTAAAACTCTTCCAAGTCAAATCTTTCCTAAGTCTCTTCTCTTTCCTAAACCTTCATCTTTCTAAAACAAAGTCTAAATCTTTCTTCCAAGTTCTATCTTTCTAAATCAAAGCCCAATATTTTCAAATTCCAAAATTCTAAATTCCAATTTCCAATCTCCTATTCTAAGTTCAAATCAAATCTTTTTTCCAATCAAAATCTCTTTCTTCCAATTCAACTCTTTTATTCCCAATCAGACTCTTGTCCGAAGTACGACTGACCTGATTCCTCCAAAAGGATACGTAGGCAACCCTCATGGGTGCGGTCTCCACATTTTTCAAATTTTAAATTCCACAACATTTTTCAAGTTTCTATTACCACAACTCTTTTTCAAATCTCAAATTCCATAATCTTTTCAAATCTCCAATCTATTTTCAAACTTCCAATTCCAAATTTCTATTTCCAATTTCAAATCTGTATTCTAAAATCAAATCAAATTCTTCTATTTCCAAATCTATTTTCAAATCAAGTCTTTCTCTTGCACTTACATATCGTGCATCATATCTTTTTAAATATTGTTTTATAAAGTGGATAGGATTGGTCATTGGTTAGTTGAAGACTCTCATAGGTGATTCTAGGTTAGATTGACATGTAGGTACCGAAACGGCAAGGTAGGGTGATGGCTTAGTGCATCTTCCCTACACGTAACCAACCTCTAAACCTAGAATCACTGCTTTCAAAGACCAAAACGGATTTATTTTTCAAAAAGAGCTTAAATGTTTTCTAAAGGTTGCCAAACAACCTGTTTTCTTAAAAACCCTCTCTTGAGGAGATATTTTCAAAATCATTTTCCAAAAACCCTAAGTGTAGTCTTCGAATTATTCTCAGTTTTTAGGTGATCTAACTCACCTTAATCAAGTTAGGTGGCGACTCCAAATCTTTTTTAAAGGCCCTTTATTCAAATCTATTTTTAATTCAAACATAGTCGTACTCATTCTTCTAGGAGGGTGAGTTCTAACGAGAGAGTACAACATTTTTCACGCTCATTTTTCCCGCTTGTGTGTGTATTCGTCGAGCGTGAAAAATCTGGGCGCGACAATGCCATACACCAAGCTCTTCTTAAAGTTAATCTTTAGATCGGATACTAATTTAAAGTTTTTTAGTATCCTTTTCAAGTGGGCAAGCTTCTAGGGATCTATATTATAGAATAACAGTGTATCATCTACTAACTACAGATGTGATACAGTTAGCTCACTAGTAGCATCTAGCCCTATACCCATTCCATTTATTAGGCCTTGATCCTTTGCTCTTTGTAGAAGGACGTTTAAACCCTCTGCTGCTATGTTGAATAAAAAAGGTGAGATGAGGTCTCTTTGATTGAGCCCTCTTGAGACTTTGAATTCCTTAGAAGCCGACCCATTAATAAGTACTGAGATAGAACTAGAAGAGAGGCATTCTCTCATCCATTTAATCCATTTAGTCCTAAAGCCCAAACCCGTCACCATATCTAATAGATAGTTCCATTTGACAGAGTCAAATGCTTTCTCAAAGTCTAATTTCAGAACCACCCCTGACTTTCTATTCTTTTTCTAAAGATCAGTGATTTCATTACCTATACGAACCCCATCAAGGATTTTCCTATCTTTTGTGGAAGCCTGTTTGTGAGTCATTGGTGATCTCATGAATTACCAACTTCAACCTACTAGCTAGTGTCTTAGACAATATCTTATACATTGATAAGAAAAGACGAATAGGTCTATAATCATAAAATGAATAAGGAAATTCAAAATTTGGAACCAAACAGAGAAATGAAGCATTGATACCTCTCTGGATCTTTCCATATGAGTAGAAAAATCATTGATAAAGTTCATGTTGTCTTCCTTTAAGATATGCTAGAACTTCTTGATGAAGTTGAAATTAAAGCCATCTGGTCCAAGTGCTTTACTACCATTGCAATTCTTCATAGCTTGCCAAATGTTGTCCTCAGAGAAGGTAGATTCCAGCCAAACTATGTTTTCAACTTTTAGCTTTTAAGGGAAAACAGCTCCCATTTTAGGCCTATCCACTCTTTTTTTTCTGAGAGAATATTTGAGAATAAGATAATTGCTACAGCTTTCACTTGCTCTGGATCACTAATAACCTTGCCTTGTGAGTAGACTTGCCTAATATAGTTTCTTCTATACCTTTTTATTCATAGAATTATGAAAAAAAAGGAAGTGTTTTTATCACCTAGCCTTAACCACTGCATTCTAAGAGCTTTCTAGAGGTCAAACTTTGATTGTTTTGTCAACACAATGTTAGCATCATTTAGAAGTTCCATTTCACTTTGCAAGTCCATTTTGTGAATTAGATCAGTAAGGGATCTGATCTTAGCATTTAAGTCACCGAAATTGTTACTTTCCCATACCTTTATGCTCATTTTTAACACTTGAAACTTTTTTAATAGGATAAATCCCCCTAGCCCCACACTCCAAAACTTCCCCAAGATGATTTTATGACTTTTTTGAAGTTGTTTTGCTTTAGCCAAACATCAAAACCCTTAAAAGGCTTAGGTCCCCAATCCTTTATTTCATCTGAGAGAAGAACATAACAGTGATCAGACAACTTTTTTTGCAGTCCTTGTTATGAGCATTTCCACTAATTTAGCCATTTGTTACGTAAAGGAACCTATCCAGCTACTCCACTTCTCATTTGGTTGCATATTTGTTTAGGTGAATGACCTTCCTTCTATTGGTATATTATGTTGTAAGTACCCCATTTTTGTCCGCTCGGCAATCTCTGGCCCAACTGGATGCACATTCAAACCAACACGGACACATTCAAGCCCAAACTGATTTTCTAGACTCAATCCAGTTAATCAATAGCTTCGCAAGCCCGCTAGGCCCAATAGAGGCAAAATGACCAAAATACCCTTAGAGTATTACTTGGTCCAATTCCAGTTGGCACGTCTTACTAAAGATGGTAAGTTTGTGTTTTAACCTTAATTCCAATCCAGACCAGTCAAACTCAATTTGGCACGTCTTTCTAGAAAGTTGATCCCTCAGACGGTAAGTCCATCCAATACAGCACGTTTATCGAGAAAACTCCTTAGAATGATAAGTCCCTTCAAACTTATCGGGATGGAACCGAAGTCCCTGAGATGGTAGAGCGGTTTACTTCTGGTGCCTGCTAGCCCGCTAATGTAGAATGTCTATTATTTAGCACGTCGATCGAAAAAGTACCTAAGGCCCCCCAAGACGATAAGATCATCCAGCAGCTTCCCGAGATTATGCAGTCTTCAGAATGAACGCATACCATCAGAGTGATGAAAATACTCACAAATATTGCAACCGTTAGAGTGGCAGAAACACTGGCAAACAAGTTAATATTGGGAATTGCCAACAAACCTCCTATGTCATGAGACCGAACACGCCTCTTGATCGTGACACATTTACTGAATGACGTGATACCTTTGAAAACTAACTCGTCACACCGCATTAGAGTGATAGAAACACTTAAAACCCAGGTCAATACCAGTACTTGCTAGCCCACTCCGGTGAAAAATGACCAAACTGCCCCTTAGGCCCTGTCGGCACACTTCTTGAGAAAATACCTAAGTCCACAGAACAGTAAGTCCACTCTTCTAAGATTGTCCCAAAGATAATCTAGCACGTTCTAATACCTTCCAGTCGCTTCTAAATTAATTTTGAGAGCATCCGATCAAAATGACTATTTTGCCTATAGGCATCCAATCGCCTTTGGGAACCATAATGACTATGGGTGTCAAATCGGTTACCCTCCGAGGATGCTTCTAATAGTATTTCCAGCCTTCTAACACCTTTTTCGAACCGTTCTGAGTCTATTTCGATAAACCTAGTACAAAATGACCATTTTATCCTTGATGGGCTAGTCGCCTTTTCCATCCACACCGGCTCTGGGTATCAAACCAATAATCCCTCGAAATACTCTTGATAGTGTTTCCAACCTTCAAGCCTTCTCTAGTTTCATTTTCGGTCGATCCCGGTGTTTTTCCAGTTGAAATGGCTGTTTTGCCCCTAGTGGGTCTGTCACGCTTTTCAACTGTTTCAGCAGGGGTTCTTAAGCTAGTTACCTCCAAAACATTCTTTTAAGGGTTTCCATCCATTCCTGGCTGAGTTTGGTTACTTGAAACCTTTCGGATCATTTCTAGACTCTCTGTACTCAGTCTAAGTAGAGCTAGGCTAAAAATTGCATGGTAGTCACTATGACAGGTGCCCAAATCTTCTGCCTTGCGTCCCAAGGGTCAAAGATCATTGTCTTGCCGCCTCAAAAGTTTTCCAAAAGGGCTAGCACCACTAGTAGTGTCGCCAAGCCAAAAAATGGCTTAGTGTCATTAGGAGTGGCGCCAAGGTTAAAAACACAATGGCAGCACTGTAACAAGCACTAGTTCCTATTCCAATTGCCTATAAATACAGACCTCTTCCTATGTAAAAAGGGTCTGTAAACTCAATCCAGAAACGCTGCCTTACTGAAAACATGCTTCAAAACCCTAGTTTTTCTCAAGTCTTTTTCAAGCCTCAGCCTCCTAACACTCCATAAACACAAACCCTAACCTCTATACACTTAAATACAAGCTTCCAAGTATCTATTAAAGATCAAGTGCTACGTATTCAAAGCTCTCAAGTGTTGACTCAAGGTTGATCCCCATGTTGATTTTAATGATAACTAAACCTTGTGTTATTTTACAAATGCATTTGCTTAGTGTGCAGATCAATGAAGATTATAATTTAGACTTCGAAGTTTGACTTTAAGTCTTATACGTGTCAAAGTGAATGCACAACAAGCTAAGTTCAAACAATGCATCAAGAGTTATGCAATACACCAAACTGAGCAATGACACCTATTCCAACTTCAAACAAATGACTTGAATTCGAAGAGATTGAAGGTGTTCAAAAGAAGATTTCATCAAGTATGCATAGACTCAATAAAGTTGACTTGTATTTGAAAAGATAGAAGGTGTTTAAATGAAGACTTCATCAAATGTGCAAAGATCAATTGAAGATGACTTGATCTTGAAGAGATTGAAGATGTTTGAGAAGAATTCATTTTAATTACAAAATCTCTACAAATAATCCAAATGAAGATTTCATCCTGGATATGAAGAGTCAATGAAGATGATACATATTAAAAGAAAATGAAGATATTCAAGAGTAGACTTCATCAAGCTTATAAAAAACTCATTGAAATGATCTTAAAGAAGAAAGGATGCACAACAAAAAAAAGAAGCTCGGTAATGAGGCAGTTTAAATATGAAGCTCTACATGAATGAAAAAGTGATTAGCAACAGAAAGAGAGAGCACGGTAAAGAAGAAGAGCTCGACATTGATGGAATGAAATCCTGACAGTTTGGAAACCAAGAAAAGATGATTATCAAATGATAGATTCAATCCAAATTGAATAAAGGACAACTTTGATGAATTGAAGACTTTGATCCATAACCATACCATAAAGAGAAGACTCGTTGAAGATCTTAAAGTATTGCTGAAGCTGAACTTGATCATT
Organism: Euryodendron excelsum; assembly: GCA_033060915.1. Classification (NCBI taxonomy): domain Eukaryota; kingdom Viridiplantae; phylum Streptophyta; class Magnoliopsida; order Ericales; family Pentaphylacaceae; genus Euryodendron; species Euryodendron excelsum. Next base: position 19,052,040 of record CM065382.1, on the reverse strand, counting down.
AGAAGAATGAATGAAGATTTTTGGGCAATGCGTCGACACATGAAAATGAAGAATTGACATATGAAGACAGAACTCAAAAATTTGAAGACAGAATGATCAAGTGTTGACACATGTAGTTAATGTGTCGACACATTGAGACAGTGGACAACATCTGAAAAATGCAGACCATATGTGTGTAGTGAAACCAAGTGTCAACACCTAAGAAATAATGGCTAGTTTTCTTAACGTTATAACGGACTGGACTTGTATTAAATGACCCCCAACAACCTCCAATGGACGAAATCAATATAGGGGTTTTTATACAAGCTTCCAACTACATTTATATACAAGAGACACGAGAAAAACAGAACCACTGACTGATCAAGCTGAGAAAATATGAACATTCCTTTTGTCTTCATTTTGGCATTAAGTGAAATTTTAATTTTTTTATCCACTCTTGAAAGAGAGTTTGTATTTCATTTGTACAATTTTATATACCTGTAAGTGAGAGTTTGAGAGTTCTCTTGTAGAAGAAAAACTCTTGCAAGTTGGAGTGGATCTTAGACAAAACCACTTGGTAGCTGGAAGAACTTGGGAAGAAGTTCTTGTGTGAAAGTGAGCTGAGCACTTGGTAAATTAGCATCCATTTTGTAATTAGAGATTGCATAGTAGAGGAAGACTTCAATGAGATCTTGGGGTGAGGACGTAGACCACGAATTGTGGTTGAACCTTGGTAATTCTTGGTACGCTTTCTGTTGTTCTGTTTTCATTTCTCTTTTGATTGCATTGCATTATATATATCTTGATCACTATTTTATTGATTAAATTAATTTTAATTAATCTTAATTACCATTAATTTCCAAAAAACCTAATTCACCTTCCTCTTGGGTTGCCATTTGGGCCAACAATTGGTATCAGAGCTTGTATTCCTATTTTAGGCTTAACATCCTAGGAATATATCTACGGAAACCAACTTTGGAAGCTCTCTCGGTGATAGTCAATCCACAAACAGACCACCTATGTTTAATAGCACCAATTACAACTATTGGAGGAATATAATGAGAATATATATTCAATCGGTAGATTATGAATTATAGAGACTTATAGTAAATGGTCCCAAAAAGCCTACAACAAGAATAGAAAGAACTGATGTCCCTAAACTTGAATCCAAATGGGATGAAGATGATCTGAAAATGCTGCAATCTAATGCCAAAACCATGAATATTTTATATTGTGCACTTGATCCCAATGAATTCAATCGCATTTTTCCTTGTGAATCAGCTAAAGAAATATGAGATAGACTAGATGTAACACATGAAGGTACCAATCAAGTTAAAGGATCTAAAATCAATATTTTAGTACATAGTTATGAATTGTTTAAGATGAAACCTGATAAGTCTATCACCGAAATGTTCACAAGATTCACCAATATTATTAATGGCCTGAAATCTTTTGGAAAGGTGTATCCTAGCAATGAGCAGGTGAGGAAGATTCTAAGATCATCGCCAAAGGCTTGGGAAGCTAAAGTCACGACAATGCAAGAAGCAAAAGACCTCAACACATTGCCTCTTGAAGAACTCTTGGGGTCTCTCATGACTCATGAATTCACTTAAAAGCAACATGCTCAAGAGGATGAAGAGAAAAAGAAAAGGTCGGTTGCATTTAAATCCACTAGTCAAGATGATGAATCAGTAAGTGATGAGAATGAGGATGAAATTGCTCTCATCATTCGAAAATTTAGAAGATTTATGAAGAAGAAATGGAATGGTGAAAACAAGCATGAAACCAAAGGAGAACCTAGTAAAGAATCCAATATTATATGCTATGAATGTAAGAAGCCTGGCCATATAAAGGCAAAATGTCCTCTGCTCAGAAAGAAATGAAAGAAATATCAAGGGAAGAAGGCAATGGCAACCATGACATAGAGTGATGATGAAGAATCAAGCTCCGAAAAAAAAGCCGAACCTTAAGAAGTGGCTAACCTCTATCTTATGGCACATGAGGAAGACAATAAGGTATCAGACTCTTCCCAATTTACTTTCAATGAATTACAAGATGCAT
>CM065382.1:18992500-19045000 GCA_033060915.1 Euryodendron excelsum | reverse complement strand
AGACACTCAAGCGAATGATGTATATTCTACAGAATAACAAGTGGACTCCAAAGAAAACTAGAGGAGAAAGTACTTCAAAGGGAAAGGCTCCATCTAGGAGCGCTCCAGGCAGAGAGGCATAAAAGGAAATTTGAGTTCTAAATTAGAAGAAATTATAGGGGATTTGAGTACTTTTACGACTCAAGTCATGGAATCTCTAGATAAATTGAATAACAAGGTAGATGTTGCAGCTATAAGGATGACGTTTATCGAAAGAAAGATGAGAGAACTAAAAAAGGAAGGACAAATGTTAAGAAAAGGCAAAGGCAAAATCTTAAAGGAAGAAAAAGACAAAGAGGAAGAAAAAGTTGATGAAGAAGATGAAGATAATGAGGAGGAAGCATAGGAAGGAGAAGAAGCCAGAGAAGAGGAAGACTCTTCGGCCACCGAATCTAATGCTCACTAGACTCTTCTCTCATAATCCTTTCTACCCCTACCTCTTTTCCTTCTTTCCACCTCACATTCCCTCTTGCCCCATCATTTTGCATTGACATAGTTCTGTTATTTTTTTTTACATATTTTGTGGATATCAACTGTCAAATTTTTGTAATACTTTTTAGATGAATGAAATATGGTATTGCTCTTTTAAATTTGATGCCTTGATTACTTGGTTGCTTGTTTGCTTGCTTTCTTGATTATATAATTTCTTTTGTTATAATATTTTTTGCTATTGTACCTATATGTGATTTCATTTTCTTTCTCTCTTTTTGATGAATTGACAAAAAATGGGAGAAGAATTAAAGTAAAATGACCAATGAATGTTTGATGACTTGGCCTTGATTACTTGGTTAGATATGACACTGAGTGAAAATGAAATGAGTGATAATTATTGAGCATGTTCTCAGAGAGAGTAACATGAATCATTTCCCTCAATTTGTTTTGAAGTAATTGAATAAAACTCCTTGAGAATTGTTTGTGAAAAGACTTTTGTCTCTTAAACATCAGTTGTCTTATTATAAAACAAATGGGGAGTTCTCTACTGGTATGCTATTTGATCCTGTCCATTTCATTTAATCGTATATCAATTTAATTTGCAAAGGTTTTTTCATCATAAAAAGGGGAGATTGTTGACTCAAGGTTGATCCCCATGTTGATTTTGATGATAACTAAACCTTGTGTTATTTTACTAATGCATTTGCTTAGTGTACAAATTAATAAAGATTATAATTTAGACTTAGAAGTTTGACTTTAAGCGTAATACGTGTCAAAGTGAATGCAAAACAAGCTAACTTCAAACAATGCACCAAGAGTTATGCAATACACCAAACTGAGCAATGACACATATTCCAACTTCAAACAAATGACTTGAATTTGAAGAGATTGAAGGTGTTCAAAAGAAGATTTCATCAAGTATGCATAAACTCAATAAAGTTGACTTGCATTCGAAGAGATTAAAAGTGTTCAAATGAAGATTTTATCAAATGTGCAAAGAACAATTGAAGACATACATTTTCATAACGTACATAAAAAACAAACTTTCAAAAACCTTTTCGACACAAGTTCACAGGGGCTTTTCGAAATCCAATCTCAATGTTCTTCTAAACACTTTTTTAAATTGCATCATGCATCATTCTTTCCAAAAGTGATGACAAAAACTCCTTTTTAAAACTTTTTAAAATGGACATAAGTGGATAATTAGGAACTGGGTATTCAAGTGAGTGAATCCAAGGGAAATTGACATATAGGTACCTCAAGGGCGGGTTAGGGTAATGATCTTAGAATATCTTCCTTACACGTAATTATCCCCCGGACCCTAAATCTTTATTTCAAAGAACAAAATTGGAGTCACATTTTTAAAAGGGCTTTAAACATTTTCAAAGGTTGCCAAACAACCTTATTTTCCAAAACACCTTGTAAAATGAAAATTTCAAACCATTTCCAAAAATAAAGAACCCTAAGTTTGATCTTCGAACTACACTTTGTTTTAGGTGACCTAACACACCTTTAACCATTAGATGACGACTCCAAACCTTTTTAAAAAAAAACCCTTAATCAGATCAATTTCAAATTCAAACCCTATCGCATTTGTCCTCTTAGGAGGGTGAGTTCTAACAGACAAAGTATCGGATTTGGCATGAGTTAAGACCCATACTCGGGGCCAAAACTTCGGGCGTGAAAGTAGGACCAGTCATAGATGGCAGAGAACTAACTATAAAGCCAATCCTTCGCTCCTTGAATCATGGTGTCCTTTTCCTCATGGCTACAAAACTATGTTAGGACTCTCAGTCCTCCTAGAGGTTTAATGATAATACTAAACACCCCTTCTCTTCTCATTGCTTCTTCTATTCCTGAGATTATATTGAACTCCTTTGCAATGCCAATTGCACAACATTTGATCCATTCTTCATTTACGTATTTTGCTTAGATAACCTCTAGTCTTGTGGTGAACTTGGCGTCGCTTGGTACCTTAGATAGAACATGGCTGGGTAATAATTTGCCCACACAATCTTGTTTATTCTTGATAATGTGTTTTCTTTTGTTGTATAGTAAATCCTTCTCAATCTAGAGCTTTCTGTTTTTGGTTTTGTACTTTTCGAATTTTATAATCAATTGATAATGTAGGCCATTATGCAAAGAGATGGCCCTTTCTGTTTCATGTTTATTCAGAAATCTAACAAAGCTGTATCTTGTATTGCTTTCCTTCCTAGCTTTCCTTGGATTAAAACAGTCAACAACTTGCCCACATTTAGATAAGATTCTTCTTAGCTAGGCATAGTAGATGGTAGGTGGTAGGTTGTCCAAAAATAAAGTGAGACAACTCATTGGCATGGTGTTATTGAAGCGAAAATAAACACTTTGAATGAGGGTGGACATGGAGTTTGCCCGGGGGGAAGAAGAGTAAAACTTGTAAAAGAAAAAGTGGAAAAGCTAAACGCCAGACAAAGATGAGGGAAAGAGAAGGCAAAGATGAGTGGGTAAAAATAGGGTATGACTGGTAAAAGGATGAGGGAAAAATTAAGACTGGTGAAAACAAAGAAGAAGATTAGGACTGGTAAAAGAATGAGGGAAAGAGATAAGTGGTTGAAAACAAAGAGTACGAAAAGAGAGCCACCAACTAGCTTGATGGTAATTCCATATAAACTTCCAACACCAAAGTTATAGCCAAAACTGAACTTAATGGTAATCAAGTCGAAGGCGTAAACTGATTCCTTATCCACAGACTTCTACCAAAATGGCGATGGAGGTCAAAACAACTATCGTTATTCCAACTTGAACCAAAAAGTTTAGACAAGAGGTTAGCAGAACTAATGCTTGGATAATTACATGCAATAGACTTTTGCCATTATATGTCTAGGTAAATCTATCACTTTCACTTGCACCAATGAAAGAAAAGAGATACTCATAATTGTAATCTTTAGTTTATTTAAGTAATAATCTCCAACGGGGATATTATAATATAAAATTCATAAAAATAAGTAACCTTTGAAGCCCACTTTTTTGTTTTTTTGTTAAAAGACAATAAGGTTAGCCTGCTAGTATATATTTATAAGCACCCCATTTTTTGCTCGCTCGGTATTCTTCGGCTTGAACAGACTTACATTCAAACTTCATAGACACGCATAAGCCTGAACCGGCTTTCCAAATTCAATCTAGTTAATCAACCACTTCGCGGGTCTGCAGCACCCAATAGAAGCCAAATGATCAAAATACCCTTGGGGCATCGCTCGGTTCAATTCTAGTTGGCACATCCTCTTAAAAACGGTAAGTCTGTATTTCAACCTCAATTCCAGTCCAAACCAGTCAAACTCAATCTAGCACGTTTTTTAAAAAATTTGTTCCTTCAGACGATAAGTCCATCCAGTATAGCACATTTACCGAGAAAACACAAAACCCCTCAGAACGATAAGTCTCTTCACACCCGTCGACTGGGACAGGACCTAAGTCCCCAAGACGATGGAGTGGTTCACTTTTGGCACCTACTAGCCTATTAATATAGAATGTCTGCTATTCGGCACGTTGATCGGGAAAGTACCTAAGGCCCCGAGGCTATAAGACTATCTGGTAGCTTTTCAAGATCAGACAATCTCTGAAAAGAAAACACACCATCAAAGTGATGGAAACACTCACAAGCATTGCAACTATCAGAGTGACGGAAACACTCGTAAAAGGTCGACATTGAGAATGCCAACAAACCCCTTATGTCACGAGACTGAGTAAGCCTTTTGGCCGTGGAAAGTTTACCTGAGAATGGGATACCTCTGGAAACCAACTAGTCATACACCGTCAAAGTGACAGAAACACTTAAAACCCAGGTCAACACTAGTGCCTGCTAGCCCATTCTGGTAAAAAATAACCAAAATGCCTCGGCGAGCCCCCCTAAGCACTTCTTAAAAAAATACCTAAGGCCTCAGAGTGGTAAATCCACCCTTCTAAAATTGTCTTAAAGATAATCTAGCACGTTCTAGTACCTTCCAGTCGCTTCTGGATCAATTTCGAGAGTATTCAGTCAAAATGACTATTTTGTCCCTGGGCATCCAATTGCCTCTAGGAACCACACTGGTTTTGAGCATCAAACCGATTACCTTCCAAGGATGCTTCTAATAGTATTTCCAACTTTCCAATAGCTTTTGGACCATTTCGAGTCCATTTCGGTAAACCCGGTTTGAAATGATGGTTTTACCCCTAGTGGGTCGGTCCTTTTTCCAACCACACTAGCTCTGGTTATCAAACCAGTAATCCCTCAAAGCACTCTTCATAGTATTTTCAACTTTAGGGTCTTCTCATTGTCAACCCTGGATCGATCCTGGTATTTTTTGGATCAAATGATCATTTTACCCCTAATAGGCCGGTCACCCTTTTCAATTACTCTGGCTCTAGTTAATAAGCTGGTTACCTTCGGGCATTCTTTTATGGGTTCCCATCTATTTGTGTTCGATTCTTGCTATTTGAAACTTTTCGAATCATTTTTAGATTTTTCGGAGTCATTCTTACTGAAGCTAGGTCAAAATTTGCATGGTAGTCACTAGGATAGGTACCCAAATATTTTGCCTTGCATCCCAAGGGCCAAAGAGCTGTTTCTTGCCAACTTAACAACTTTCCAAAGGGGGTGGAGACACTAGTATAGGCGTCAAGCAAAAATTAAGCCTAGCACCACTGCAACAGAGGCTAAGGTCCATTTTAGCTGCCTATAAATAAGTCAAGCCAAACCCCCCCCCCCCCCCCCCCCAGCATTGCATTGCATTCTGGGTCTGATAGATAGCTCTAGAAACTTTGCCTCTCTGAAAACAGGTTTAAAGTTTCCCCAAAACCCTAATTTCTTTAAGTCTCTCTCCAAACCCTAGCCTTTATACACTCTAAACACTTATACACTTGCCTTCTATCACCATTGAAGATCAAGTGGTGCATATGCAAAGTTCTTAAAGTTTAAGCAAGTCCTCCATTAAAGCATTCAACCTAAATAAAAGATATGGTAGGGTTCTATTTACTTTTATGTAATCCCCCTCTCTCTCTTCTCCCTCCTAGTCTACTTGGACTATTCTCTATTTTAATCTCGATCTTCTACCCCCTCTTCTTGCGTGCTTGAAACAAGGGACTTCGTAGTTCATGCCTAGAAAGGCCTTAGAGGAAGTCACTGTGTCGGGGATTTTCTTCAAGTTCAACCTAACATGGTGTGGGTCTAGCCCCCTTAATTATGTTGTGAAGCCTAACCTTGTATATTCACATCCCTATTGCATTGTGGTTGTTATGTTCATACATTGAATTCAATATCGTGTTCAAAATCTTTCTTTAAAACTTGGAAAAAAAAAACTATTTTCAAAGTTGTTTTCAAAACCACAACCCTAAGATAATTATAGTCATTCCATGGTTAGGGTTGCTTTAGAAAATATTACATTCAATGAGATAATCAAAGTCCATAATAGGGTCTCAAACCCTAGCTGTTTTCAAAGAACCATTCTTCTCATGATTAGAATCGTTTTAAAAAAGTGAGATATTTAAGAGACTTTTAAAAGTCTATATTTAAACCTTTCTAAAACAATTTTGCAAATTCACTTCCTACAAATTATTCTCAAAGATTTATTTTCCAAAAACTTTGAGTCTTGAAGTCCAAGTCAAAACTCTAGAGTCCATAGTTAGGAAACCCTAAGTTTCTCACATAAAATCATAGCTTTCTATTTGCATTAAATTATAAATTTTCAAAATCATTTTCTACATGAAATTATAGATTTCCTAATTCAAAAGCCACATACAATGATAGATTTTCAAAACTAAAGCTTTCTAATTTCAAGTCAAATCAAATCTTGTCCAAATAGGACACCAAATCAAATATCCTATTTCTAGAAATAAAGTTTGATCTTCTGTTTTAAGAAATAAAAATCAAATCTTTCCTAATTTCAAAACCTTGCCTTTGCAAACTTTTTAAAAACAAAACTTTTCTTTTTCAATTGAAATCCAATCTTTCCAATTCAAGTGTATTGCATAAATCCTAGGTCCTAAGATTGCCTAACTCCCAAGTTACCAAAAACCTAGGTCAAACATTTTTAAACTCCATCTTCCAAATTCAATTTTTCTTAAATCAAATCTTTTCAAATTCTGACTTTCTAAATTTCAAATTCAGACCTTTCTAAATTCAATTATTCTTAAATCAAATCTTTCCAAAATTAAGTCTTTTCTCAAATGGAAACTTTTCTAAAATAGAATATTTCCTAATTTGAAACTTTCCTAAAATCAAGCTTTCTAAAATCAACTTTTCAAGTCTTAGCCTTTATATTTCAATTGCATATTTAAACCCTAGGTTATCTAAACCCTAGGATACCTAAGCCCTAGTTGAACCTTAACCCTAAGTTAGGAAACTTCAACTCTTTTCTAAATCTTAAGACTAAATCAAGATGGTTTTCAAACTCCCAATTTGAGTCAAGATGATTTCGAAATTCAATTTAAACTTTCTAAAATAAGTCGAAGTTCTATTTCAAGGTTTAATTTCAAATTCAAGTTTTATTAAAAAGTCAACTCCAAGTTTGATTCAAATTAAAGTTCAATTTCCAATCTTCCAATCAAAGTTCAAATCAAACCTTTTTAAGTCAAACTTTCCAAAGGATACGAGGTGTCTTTTTAAATAAAACAAGACCCTAAAGTATCGATTTTTAATTGGATCCCGAGTCCGAACTATGATTGACCTGTTTCCTAATAAAAAGATACGTAGGCAACCTTCATGGGTGCGATTATAACCTTTTTTAAAATTCAAATTTTCTTTTTAAAAATCTCTCTCTAAATTTAAATTCTATTCTTACTCTTGCATATCATGCATCACACCATCCCTAAAATGATGACTCAAACTTCTTTTCAAAATTCTTTTCAAAGTGGATAGTAATGGATCGTTTTACCGCCAGAGATTCTAAATGAGTGAACCTAGGGTGAATAGACATGTAGGTATTGAAAGGGCGGAATAAGGTGATTGCCTAGTACATCTTTCATATACGTAACCAACCCTCGGACCAAAGATTTTTGTTTCAAAGACCAAAAAAGAATTATCTTCAAAAAAGGAATTAAATTCTTTTAAAGGTTGTCAAACAACCTGTTTTCTTAAAAACCTTCTCCAGAGGAAATTTTTTGAATTTTTTCAAAAACCCTAGTTTTGATCTTCGAATTGTGCTTAGTTTTAGGTGACCTAACCCATCTTAACAAAGTTAGGTGACGACTCTGAACCTTTTTTCAAAAGCCCTTATTTGAATTAATTTCTAATTCAAACCTAATTGTACTCATCCTTGTAAGAGGATGAGTTATAACGAGAGAGTACCGTGTTCCCACACTCGAGTGTGAAAAACCAGAGTGCGATAATATTGTTGTGCCTTTTCCAGACTATGGAATCTTCCAAAGCAAGTTGCTGTGCTAATCTTTAAAGAAATGGTAGAACCTTTCAATTTCAAAACTCTATGGTGCCATGTCTTACTCTTGCATGCATATTGGAGTCCTTAATCATGATTATAATAATGCACAACATTGCCTAATTAATGTATATTCTAGGAGTGGCAATTTCAACCCGAAATATATGAAGTTGTCCAAATCTGCCTGCTAAGAAACCGTCCAAATGCACCCAAATCTTTAAGTGGATCGTAATTGGGTGGTTATATGTGCACTCTTTTGGAAGCAAGTTAGAGTGGGTTGGAGATGAGTATCCAATGGGTTGCACTAAGTGGGTTCGAGTGGGTGAATAATTGACATTCCATAGAAAAACAAAATAGACTTAATTGGTAAGGACAAACTAGAACATAAATTTGTTCATGCATATATATATATATATATGTACATATATGTAAAACCCCATATTCACTGAAGGATCAGTCAACGAGTTGTTTGGCATAATAGAATCAACAGAAAAATAGAGAGTTACGAGAAGGGCTTGATAGAGTGAGGTAACTAAAATAAGCTCCGAGAGGTGGATCATAAAGGGTGTTAGGAAAATTAGGGTTTCTATGGATGGTGGTTTATGGAAAAGTGATATATTTGATTGAGTTCAGCTCAAAAAATTGAAAAAGTTCATTTTCAGTCAATGGTTGTAATCCATGAGGAGGGTTTTCCAGTGAAAAGAGGCTCTCCAAAGAAGCAAATTGGGGGTTTATTGTTGTAAGAGAATAAGGGAAAATAGGGCTTTCTATCCTAAACCACTCAAGATCGTCTTTTGCTCTTTTTGCCATTGGATTGTAAATGAAACAAACTAGAGAGAGAGAGAGAGAGAGAGAGAGACTAGAGAAAAAGAGATGTGTTTGGCATATAATTTAGAGAGAGAAATTGGTCGATTTCTCTTTCAGGAAGTGAGGTTATTTAGTGGGTTCATGGATCTGATAATTTATCTAGTGGGCCTGTAATGTCCAAGATTAAAAACGAATCTTAAAAACAATAGGAAAAAAAATCTCATCTAACAAATATAAAAAAATCATATATTGAAGACGGGTTGGTTTTGGGTTAATGAGTTCAACCTGTGTCCAATTAAGCCCGCCCAAATCCAACCTGCTTGTTAATTAGACATAATTGAGTCAACTCATTTTAACCCGCAACCCATAAACACCCAGTCTAAACCCGCCCAATTCCCACCCCTAGTATATTCAAAGGTGGTATGGCTTAAGAAAATGACTATCCTAGTAATATGGATTAAATCATCAATAACGGACTTAGAAGGAGGTGAATAGGTCTCTACCCATTTTTAAGATGTGTTAGCAATGATAAATCTAAATCAAACCATAAGCAGAAAATAAAACACACAACCATCAACACATAGGATTTTTAGTGTGGAAACTCTGGTGAGAGAAAACCATAGGACCTCGTCCAGCTCCAACCAAGCACTATAAATGAACCAATAGTACAAGTGATCTTACAACCCTTTACACTTGTTAAATCCACGATCTTTAGCTTGTATTTCATCCACATCCACGAACCAGTTCACGAGCGCTTGGTCTCTCACCGAATCCTCGATGAGTCTTCAATGACTTGAAATCCTTCAAGGCATCATTATTTCTTCAAATGGATTCAAGGAAAGAATGGTGAAAAATAATGTCCCTTTTAACTTTTAAGACCTTTTTGTGAGGAAAGGAAGACTCAAGAACCTCTCTTGCCAAAACTTAAAATCTCTCTTAATGACATAAGTGGTGGAGAGATTGATTTAAGCTAGGAATATATGCAAAAAGAGGTTGCTTGGCGTGCGGGAGAGCTGTTGAAAAGACCCCCATGAATTCCAAAGGAGGTTATCAGCTTCTTTTTCACTTTTTGGTGCACAACTCAAGGTCCAAAAAGCATAACATAATAGATGTGACATAGCGTGCTGATGTGCTCTCAAGCACGCCTACTAGCGGGGTGCACTGGTTACCTCTAGAGCTAAGTGATTTTGAGGGCACCGGTGTGAGGTCTTTAACGCGCCTACCAGTGAGGCTTTCTAGAGGAAATTCTTCAAAAGCGATCCCATGTTGTGCACCGGTGAGTGGCCAAGTGCGCTTACCAAGGATGCCACTAGTTTGGGTCTTTGGTTCCTTATGAAGAAGTGTGCTAGTGCACGTTCTATGGGCACCTACCAGCGTGGTACTCTGTCTCAACTTATTTGGAAAAATTTGACCAAGCTTCCTAGGGAAGCTTCAACTCAGCAACAATAAGCTTACTAGGGAAGCTTTAATCCATCAATGACAAGCTTGTTGAGGAAGCTTCTTTCACATCTTTTGAAACTAAATCTAAACCAATTACAAATGATTTCTCACTCAAGCTCACTCACTCATGCCTCACACAATTCCAAGGAAACAAACTCGTAATTACAATACACAAAATAGGCCAATAAAAATTATAGTCTTAACAATCTCCCCCTTTGGCCATTTTGTGATAAAAACCCAAATAGAATACAAATCACACTCAAACCCCAAAGCCAGAGTGAAGAAAGCCAAGCTTCAAACTTCAAAGTATAATCTACTTACTGCACTCAAACCTTAGAACAAGATCAAGTGTGAAAGTAAGGGTGAAATAGAAAGCTAAGAAAAAAATCAATATTACTCCCCCTCAACACATACAACATAGATAAACCAAGCTAACAAGTTAAAACCAAGAAGATAATTCCTTAACCATTGCAATCAAAACTAACCATAGCATTAACCGCTAAAACAGAACATCCATACATAAAAGGGGCACGACACAACCCCATAACAACAACACATGAGTTGAGGCTAGTAGGCTATCAACTACCAGCCACAACCCCTAAACCAACAACACCAACAACAAAAGCAAACAACTACTTCTCCAAAAAACAATAGCTAGAGATCACCAAAAAAACATCCACAACTTCATCCACAAAAAGATAAAGCCAAACATCCACATAAACAACCACATGTTTGTCTAAGCAAATAAGCGCATCTCCCTCTTTTTGACACAAAATGAAGCATATCATTGACGATGGATAAGAATATGGATAAACCACACTTGACACAAAAGAGGTAGAAAACAAACTTGATTCACATAACTTTGGTACACCTATAAAGGAGGTTCATATGTCAAGAATGCAAACACACACATAAAGGGAATTAAAGTTCATAAATACATATCCAACATGAATATCATATTAAGGAGTCAACAAGATGAAGAGTTTCATAATAAATGGACAAGGTGTGTGTGTGTGTGTTAGCATCAAGAATAACACAGTCAAGTCTCAAGACCAAAATTTAATTTTGAATACTTTATTCAAGAACACTCAAAAGACATCATGTTGAATTGAAAATCAAACCAATTTAAAACCAATCAAAGCTTAACATTCTAAAAAGCAAAAAGACTCCCCCTCAAATGCACAACACCACTCAATAATGTTCTCTCTTAAGACCAAATGTGGCTTTTACTCTAGTGAGCAAGATAGCTTCTCTATGACTTTTTCAGCCAAGGTGCACATTTTGATTTACGTCTATAGTAGCTTTCACTCTATACTCATAGGTAGACGTTTCCTTGGTCGAGACTGCATTGATTTTCTTTTGAACTTACAAATTTTTTTTTTATTATATATGAGCACCTCACTCTAGAATTTTTTCTTTTGCTTGTGAAAGCACAAGAGGGAGGCAAATCATTTAAGAACTTAAACTTTAGAAAGGATATGCAATCATAGGTCTTTTCAAGTCAGATGCTCACGGAATTCAAATGAGAAAGGTACAGACTAAAGTAATTTTGGATTCAACTTGGTTCTTCTTGATGAATGTGCATAAAAGTGTCAATTCAGTAATGAAAAACACCACTCAAAAATACAAGACACGCAATTCATACTTGGCATGAATAATAACTTTTCTCCAAAACTATGTAATTTTATTCTATCACGTGAAGTCAAATATAGATAAATCAAAAATACAAACACAAGTCAAGAACAACAAAATCCTTTTTTTTTTATATGAAAATAAATATATATACATATATACAAGATGAACATGTACAGAGTCATTCAAGAAGACTAACCCTTATAGATTTTCAAATATTTTCAAATCTAAGAGCATCAAGAGGTTTGGTGAAAAGATCAACTTGTTAGTGATCCATATGAACATACTCTAAGGAAATGAACTTATTCTCAACATGATCTTAAATGAAATGATGACGGATGTCAATATGTTTGGTATGCGAGTGTTGAACAGGAAATGTTAACCGCACTCGTGTTATCACAACTGTAATCCACCAACATTTGTTTCATTCAAAGTAGTTGTGTGCAACAACTACCGGCCACAATATATTCTACCTCAGTAGTAGACAAGGAAATTATATTTTTCTTTTTGCTATGCCAAGAGACAAGGTTGTTCTCTATATAAAAACACCCACCGGAGGTCCTTTTTCTATCGTCCACACAACCTACCCAATCGGAATCTAAAAAACTGACAAGATTAACATTAGTATCCAAAGTAAACCAAATCTCATATCCTAGAGTACCATTCACATACTTAATGATTATCTTCACAACATTCAAATAAGACTCTTTTGGACATGACTGAAATCTAGCACAAACACTACCGCTAAAAGCAGTATCTGGTCTACTGGCGGTCAAGTATAACAAGCTTCCAATCATGCTTCGAAATAAGCTATGATCAACTGTTTTACCTTTTTCATCCTTGCTCAATTTCGTACTAGTACTCATAGGAGTCCTAGCATGCTTTGCTGAAGACAACCCATATTTATTGACTAGGTCTTTAGCATATTTAGACTAAGATATAAAAATACCAAAATCTAGTTGCCTAGAAAATAATTCAACTCACTAACCATGCTCATCTCAAATTCAAAACTCATGCATTTAGCAAAACATTGAGAAAGTGAGTCACATATAGAATCAAATACAATTTCATCAACATAAATTTGAGCAATCAATATGTGTTTTTCTTCCCTTTTGATAAGAAGAGTTTTGTCTACTCCCCCTCGCGAAAAATCATTTTTCAAAAAAAATGAAGTAACCTTTCGTACCATGCTCGAGGGCTTCTTTCAAACCATAAAAAGCCTTTTTAATTTAAAAACATGGTTTGAAAAATGTGGATCCTCAAACCCTTTAGGTTGTTGAACAAACACTTATTCTTTCAAGACACCATTTAGAAGAGCACTTTTCATATTCATTTAAAATAATTTGAATTGCAAGTACCAGGCAATAGATAAAAGTATTCTAATGGATTCTAGTCCAGCTACGGGTACAAAAGTTTCATCGAAATTAATTCCCTAAACTTGAGTGTACCCTAGTGCTACAAGCCTTGCCTTATTCCTAACTACAGTACCATGTTCATCAGTCTTATTCTTAAAAATACGTTTCGTACCAATCATATTTGTATCCTTAGGAAACCAAACATCATTTCTAACAAATTATTCCAATTCTTGTTGCGTAGCAATCACCCAATTTTCATCAAACAAGGCCTCCTTAACATTTTTTTGTTCAAAATTTGAAGTATAGTAGGTACAGTTTACCTCATTTCTTACCTGACGCCTTGTCTTCATTCTACTTGTCACATCACCTATGACTTGTGTGATTGGATGATGCAACTTGATACGAGCTGAAAGTGCCTTTTCCTTTGGGGTTTCATCAGGTGTGATTGATGCTTTAATAAGTTGATATTCTTCAACTTTTTCCAGAATGTTTCCTTTGTCATCTTTAGCTTTCACCAAATGGTTCAACATGAACACTTAGCTTTTCATCAATTTTTTCAATATTGTGAGAACCTGAATCATCAACCACAACAATAGTTGATTTAGTAACAGTTAAAGTATTTAAATTATAAACACAATAAGCATGACTGTTAATGAAATAGCTAAGAAATATCCTTTTATCGCTTCGAGAGTCATATTTTTTCAAATGTTCTTGGTCCCTTAGGATGTAATATTTACTCCCTAAAACTTAAAAATATTTCACATTTGGCTTTTTACCATTCCAAATATCATATAGAGTTTGCTTCGATCCCAATCTCAAATAAACTCTGTTAATCACACAACAAGTAGTATTAACTACTTTAACCCAAAATTTGAGTAGGGCTGACTTGTTATGTAGCATCATATGTGCCATTTTTTGAATGACATGCTTTTTTATTTCAACATCTCCATTTTGTTGTGGTGTCTTAGGACCATAAAACTCATGTTTTGATGCCCTGTTCATCAAAAAAGTTTGCATATTCAGAATTTTCAAATTCTTTCCCATGATCTGTTCTAATTTGAATGATGCATCTATTGATGGTTTTCTTCTCCTTTTGCAACTTGATACACAAAGACTTAAACACCGAGAATGTGTCAGACTTCTCTAAGATAAAACTAACCCAAGTAAATCTAGAGTAGTCATCCACAGCAACAAAAATGTATTTCTTACCTCAATGGCTTTCAATCTGAGTTGGTTCCGTAAGGTCCACATGTACAAGTTCCAAGGGACTTTTAGTTGCAAGATGTTTGGATTTCTTAGGAGAAGTTTGAATCTGTTTACCTTCTTTACATGGTCCACACACAGTATTCAAAGGTTTTTCTAACTTGAGAATGCTTCTTACAAGCTCAGATTTGGCCAATTTTGATAAATCTTTAAAATTAATTTGGCCTAATCTTTAATGTCATAATTCTACTTCACTAGACTTGGTTGAATGACACATAATATTACTTGAAAACGTAATCCCATAACAATTATCTAAAGTACGTAATTCATACATGACACAAATACCTTTTTTTATTTAAAATAGAACATTTTGATTTTGAAAACAAAAATTGGTATTTGTTGTCACATGTTTGACTTATGCTAATGAGATTTGCTTTCAAGTCATCAACACTGTCGCGCCCCTGGTTTTTTGCACTTAAGATGTGAGAAACACGCGGTACTCTTTCGTTAAAACTCATCCTCCTAGAAGGATGAGTGCGACTAGGTTTGAACTTGAAATTGATTTAAACAAGGGCTTTTGGAAAAAGTTTAGAGTCACCACATAACATAATTAAAGATGTGCTTCGTTACCTAAAAAAAACTAAATGTAATCCGAGGACTACATTTAGGTTTTTGAAAAATGTTTGAAAACTTCCTTTTGAGAGGGATTTTAAGAAAACAGGTTGTTTAGCAACCTTTGGAAGAATTTAAACCCTTTTTTAAAATAACTCCATTTTGGTCTTGTGAAAACAGTGATTATAGGTTCAGAGGTTGGTTGTGTAGGAAAGACATCCTAAGATCATCACCTTGCCCCGCCCTTTCGGTACCTACATATCTAATCACCCTTGGTTCACTCACTTGAATAATCGATTACTAATTCCACTTAATATCTACTTTAGAATTTTGAAAAATGGTTTGGTCATCACTTTTGGGATGACATGATGTAATGATGTAAGTTTTGAAAGACTAGAAATGATTGAATTTGAAAAAGGTTTTTGAAAATAAATTAGACTTGACAACATTTTTTAAAAGGGAATTTGACTTAAAATAAAGTTATGACGGCACCTATTTGAATGTTGCCTACATATCTCATTTGGTGAGAAGCAGGTCATTTGTAGTTCAGGCTAGGGCTTGATAGAAAATAGGCGCATTGAGACCATTAGAAGATACATTGGGGTCTAGTTTTAAAAAATAGGCACATTAGGGCCTTTGGAAACTTTGAAGATGCATTAAGATCTTCAGAAAGTTTTGAAGACATTTTAAGGTCTTTGGAAACAGAGAACTTGAGAATTTAAAAAAATGCCTTTGAAATAGGACTTGGGATGTTTGAAGTGTTTTTAAAATTGGATTTGAAGATGATTTTAAATGTTTTTGAAATTAACTCAAGAGAGTTTTGAAATGTTTTTGAAATAACTCAAAAGAGTTTTGGAAGTGCTTTGACACAACTCAAGTGAGTTTTGGAAATATTTTGAAGTCTTGTTTTGAAAACTTTGGAGGTAGAGTTTGGATTGAAAATGCTCTTGTGAACTTATCTTCAAAAAGTTTTTTAAAGTAGTTTTTGACTACCTTATGAAAGACATGTTTAATGTTTCATCACCTTTAAGAGGTTAGTTATTGGAAAACTAAACTCCTTTAGGGCTATGAGTTTTAAAAACATGTTTGGAAAATGGGCTAGAGGCTTCCTTTTGATTTTTAAAACTTTAGGGTTATAGAACCCTTCTTGAATCTCACTTATACTTGAACAACCCTAACTATGAAAAGGATTAAGGTTACTTCAAGTATATGATGTTTGAAAAAGAATTTTGAAGAAGGTTTTTGAAAAAACATTTAGGAGTTGACACCCTAGATGGACCATAGAATGTCACACTTGATGTGTCACTTTCTCTAAGAAAATCTTAACCATGAGAGGGTTAAAATCACCTTAGAGTTATAAGTTTTGAGATCATTTTTGAAAATAGCTTGTGAAAATGGTAAGTATCTAGCCACTTTTGTCAAAACAAGTTTAAGAGAATTCTCGAAAACATTTTGGAATAGGGTATGAAAGAATAAGAAAAGAATTTTGAATTGATTTTTGAAAACTCAAGAGAGTAGGATCTTTTTGAATGCATGCCATGCAAACGATTTTTGTAATTGAAAAAGGGTTTGAAAGAAGTTTGGAATTGGAGTCTTTGAAGCCTTCTAACCATGGTTGGGATAACCTAAGGTTAACTAACTTGGGTTAGGTTTAACTAATGTTGTATTGACCTAGGGTTAACTAACTAGAGTTAGGCTAACCTAGGGTTGGATTGACTTGGAAAGGTGGTTTAATGCATGAATTTTGAAAAGGGATTTTGGAAACTATGATGTTTTATAAAGGACTTGGAGAACAACTCCAAAGAATTACATCAATTTTGAAAAAGATCATTGCATGAAAATGAGCTCTAATCAAGTGTTTGGTTTATATGGTTGATATTTGAAAACCACTTTAAGGTGGGTTTCATTGGGACCATTATAATCACTAACTTAAAGAGAGAAAAGCTTTTAAAAATCAACATGTAATGGTGGTTTTAGATAACCATTTTTTATGCAAAATAAAGAGAATGAATTTTTGAAAACTCTATTGGAGAGGGTTGTTTTGAAAACCACTCTTGGGGTGTAGAAAACCGCTCTAGTAAGCTAGGGTTCTTATGGTCAATAAATGAAAAGACCACTCAAGAGAGGGTTCCATAAGGACCATTTCAACCATAAAACTCAAGAGAGCAAAACTTTGAAAATCAAGATGAAATATGAGGTTTGAAAACCATTTTGATACAATTTGAAGATGGTAAAATGCAATGATGCAAAATGAAGTCAAGGTGCTCAAGGAAGACTTTCTAGGACGTAGACATCTAAAGCTTCAAACTAGGTTTCAAGAAACCAACTCTTGGGGCCATTTTTATAAAAACACTTGAATATGGATTTTGAAAAATGTGTAGAGATTAAAAATGCTAAAGGGTTTGAAAAATGACTTTGAACATGAAAAATGGAGCTAAGCATGCAATACATGAGCATAATAACCATATGTAAGGGGGTCATGAAACCATACAAGGCTAAAAGGCCACACTACATTGCAAGGTGCTCCAAAATCATACCATCTCAAAGTAGACTTGTGAGAGATCCTCCTATATGGTGACTCCTAAAAGCTTTCCTCTAGGCATGACCTAGGTGCTCTCTTGTTCCAAGCATGCAAGAAAAGGGAGGAATAGAATATGGGGGTTGAAAATAGAGAACAATCTAAGTAGGTTAGGAGGGAGAAGAGAAGAGTGGGGGGTAGCAAAATATAAATAGAAGTATTACCTTGTCATCACAACTTCTTCAAGCTATAATGGAGAGCTTTGCTTGAGATTTGAAAGGTCTTCAATGGCCTCGAAGTGGGCTGGAAATGGCCTTCAAGGTTGCTTGGAGGCTTTAGGGATAAGGTGTATAGGTTTAAGGTGGGTGAAATCTAACTTAGATGCTTGGAAGGTTGAAAGAGGTGGAGTATTTAGGATTTTTTGAGGTTTTAGGAGTGTTTCAGCAGGGCTTCGCCATTGTTTTCAGCTCTGAATATTCAGGAGGGGGGGAGGCCTGGTATTTATAGGCAATCTACTGAGAGCTAGCACATGTGCTACATGCACCTAGGTACTTTTTGCCCTAGCGCATGTGCTACATACGCCAGTACTATTCCAGTGGTTGAATGCCACGTGGTACCCTTTGTATTAACTCAACTTGGGATGCAAGCAAAGTTTTGATCGTTCTGATCATAACTGGATGCATGTAGCATACGCTCAGCTGCCAAAAATTCTTATGTTAACTTTGCCTCGGTAATTGTGCAATCAGGGAAAGATTAGGAAAATTAATCACGTTCATGATGTTCTCCTATTGTTTCTCAAGAACCGGGAACTTTAGGGAGCTTCAAAGGTGTTCAAAAGAGTGAGATATTGCCTAGGAAAGCGTGTATGAAAATACACTTTTTGGGAGAGTTTGTGATACGCTCCATGTATGTTCAAAAGTAGTGGTTTTTGGGCCACGTGATCAGGGCCTCCAGAGGATGATCTCTTTCATTGGACCGTACCGATGGAAAGTGCTCTAGAAATATTTTCAAGAATTTCCTAATTTATACACTTCTCAAGTCGTTTGACGGTGCGTTATAATCAGAAAATCAAAGGAAAAGATAACCCTAGCAGAGCATCTGTGAGACGCTCCAGGGGTTTCTAAAAGTGGCAACTTTCGAGCCACACGATCGGGGGCTTCAAAAAGTGATCTATTCAATCGAACTGTATCGATAGAAAGATCTATGGACGGGCTTTTGAAAATTTCCTGATTTACGCATTTCTCAAGTATTTGACAGTGTGTCATAATCAGGGAATCAGGAGAAACACAATCCTAACAGAACGTTTGTAAGACGCTTTAGGGGACTTTATTTGACTTGGAAGTGTTTAGAGTCACGGGACAACTTGGATTGGACATGGGCGCACAATAGGGTATGCTAGTTTGGTACCCAAAGCCGGTGTGGTTTCAAAGCGCACTTGGGCCACAAGGGGTAAAATGTTCATTTTGACCAAAATTGGTCAGAAAGAGTCAAGATGGATTAGAGTGGCATATTAAGCATGCCAAACTGTTTGAGGACATTCCTGGAAGCTGTACTTACTGTCTAGAGGGATTTGTGTTGTGCTGGTGTGCCCAAGGGCAAAATAATCATTTTAATCGGACTTTACCGAAGCGAGACTAAAATTGATCAGGATGGTAAGGGTGGACTTACCATCTTAAGGGATTTTAAACTTTCTCAAAGACGTGCCTGGAGGCCTAAAGGATAGGTTTGGTCATTTTTCACCGAGTCGGGCTACGAGGCCCTGATGCTGACTTAGGTGTAGGTTCCTGAGATCGCCTGATCTCGAAAAACTACCTGTGCGGTGTTGGTCCCTGAGACCACTTGGTCTTGAAAAGCTACCTATAGGGTGGTGTTGGTTCCTAAGATCGTCTAGTCTTAGAAAGCTACCTATAGGGTGGTGTTGGAAAGCTACCTAATAACGGACATTCTACATTGGCGGGCTAGCAGGAGCTAGAAGTGAACTGTCTAGAAATGGATAAGGTGGTGGTCCCCAAGATTGCCTGATCTCGAGAAGCTACCTGAATAGTGTTGATTCCTAAGACCGCCCGGTCTTGAAAAGCTGCCTAGATGGCGATGGTTCCTGTGATCGCCTGGTCTCAAAAAGTTGCTTGGAGCGCCTAAGGGCAATATGGTCTTCTTAGCTTCAATTGGGCCTTGTGGGCTTGGGAAGCAACTAGTTGAATGGATTGGAGTTTGAAAGAGCCGGGCTAGGCTCGAATGCGTTGTGATGTTTGAAACTGGATTTGGTCAGGCCGAATATTGTTGAGCGGGCAAAAATAAGGTGCTTACAAACATATAAAACATCATTAGACTGAAGAATTCCAGGAGCTTCAATAGTACCCTTACCAATTACTTTAGAAGTATTCCCATCTCTAAATGTTACAATTCTACCATCAAATTCTGCAAGTGAAGTAAACCATAACTTATTACCACACATATGCCTCGAGCAACCACTATCAAGATACCACATGTTCAAGTCATGAGCTTTTAATGTTGTGTGGGTAACATAACAATTCAAGACATGCTTTTTAGCCCATAAAGGTTTTTCTTTTAACTTAGCACTTTCCTCAAACACCTTGAGTTGAAAATATTGAGCTTCATTCTCGAAATGGTTTTGTCTAGAATTTCTTCTAGAAGAATATCTTATCCTAGGTTGATAATTTTGAAAAGAATTTTGAAAGTTTGGGTATGGTATTCTATAATCTTCAGCCAAAGCTTGAAAATGATTGTTATAAAATCCATTTTGATACAAGGGTTTAGATTGAACTTTCATCCTTGGGGACGTGAACCTTGTAAAACAATTTGGCATAATATGTCCTCTAATTCCATAATAATGACATAGATGAATAAAATGTATAGTAAAAGGTTGAGTATTTACCTGAAAGGGCATTACATTTACCCTTGGTTGACTCCCCTTACGCTTTTGAGGTTGACACTTTAAAGATCGCCGGTTTTTCAAAAATTCCTCATTTGAAATTAACTTGAATTCATCAATGGTTGACATGGTGGAAGGCACAAATTTTGGTTCCTTAATTACATTGGATGAGGAAGGTGCATCCTCAAACCCTATACCAGTTCTATCTAATGAATTCTTCTAAATGCTGATAATTTGCTCCAACTGCCTGGTTGCTCCTATTTGTCATTTGAAAGTTACATTTATAGTAGTCAATTCTTTTTCCAAGCACACCACCTTTTCTTCCAATTTCTTCTTAAATTCTTTACTTTCCTGTAACTTCTTTTTAGCTTCACATAACTTGTTAGAAAGAGTCACTCATTCAATCTTAAATTGATTCAGTTTGGTAGAGACTTTAGCTGCTTCCTGCTTCAATATGTCTCTTTCTTTTTGAATAGTTTTGTACTTGACTATTAGCTTCAACTTGTAATCTTTTAGTTTTATGCATTCATCATACATCTCCTTGTATGCTTGATGAATATCTAAATTTTCATTTTCAGATTCACTTTAGGCATCTTTTCGTTCATGTTCATTGTTAGTTTCTAATACATCTTCAACTAAAACTTGTGAGAATGAAGAAGATTTAGAAGATTCATGCACAAATGAAACAAAAGCAATAAAGTTACAAGTTTCTTCCTCAGAGAAGGATTCCTTAGATTCTTCTAAAATAGTGTCATCCCAAGTGGAAGCCATCACCCTATTCTTTTTCTTTTTCTTGTTTGGGCATTCTTGAGCAATGTGACCATAACCGTGACATTCATAGCATTGAATAATCTTGGTTTGTTGAGACTTATGAAATTTTCAATTTACTTGGATTTACAATCACTTGAAAGTGTGCTTGGTTACTTTCGATTAAGCTATCAAAACAATCACACACTAATAAAATAGCATGTATGAAACGTAAAGCAATCACACAGTAGACACACAATTTTAGTGTGGAAACCCTAATCGGGAAAAAAACCAACGGACCTAGTCCAGCCCAAGTTTCAAGCACTATTAACAATCGAACAGTTTACAAGAACACTTACAACTGTACCAATCTGAAACCCATGAATCTAAGTTGAAGTCGAACCTTACTTGTATATCCCACAACTCACTGTTCTCTCGTGCTTGAACCACTACGAATACCACACCGTGAATCTTCGCCTTGATGCACCACCAAGACTCTCTTAGATCAATGAAGATTTGAAGCTCTTCAATTTGCTAAGGAGTTCTAGGGTTTTTCTTTTTCTTTGGAGGCTCTCAATATATTTCTTAAGAAAGTTCTAACCCTAGAAGACCCATACATTAAGTATATAGAGGCATTAAGATCTTTAGGAACAAATAGGAAAAACTACCTAAAAAATACGTCACGAGTGTCACTGGAGCGAGACCTAAGCGAGAGATAACGAGAAGCTGCTTTCGCGATCTCGCTAGGGCGAGAGCTTAGCGAGAAGGTAGCGATAGCTATTGGCCTGAATTTTTCATTCTCACTGGAGCTAGAGCTCAGCGAGAAAGTAGTGACAGCTACTGGCTAGAATCTTTATTTCTTGCTAGGGCGAGACCTTAGCGAGACCTGGGCAAAAAATTGCAGAATTCCATTTTTGAACTCCTTTATCCATGAATCGATCTCCAAACCCTCCTTAGCATTGGTCTGAGCATACAAGACACAACCGGACAAATTTACAATAGTTTTGATCATAAGATTGTGCCAATTACAATATATTACAATAAAGAACTAACAACTTAGAAGCCTTTTGTCATTATTTTGCAAAAGTATTGGTTTGATCTCTAACTTACCTTAGTTTTCCTTACTTGACATCGAAGCATTGTTCTTCCTATTTCTAAGGAATTTTTTGAACCTTTTAGCAAACAAGGCCATCTCAGCTTGATCAAAATCCTAATAATCTTCACTAATATTTTCATTGTCTTCCTTAATGGATTTGAGAGCCATGTTCTTGTTGGTTCTCTTCTTTTGTTTCAAATTTACTTCATAAGTTTGAAGTGAACCAACAAGCTCCTCAACTTTAAGAGCATCAATATCTTTACTCTCTTATATGGCTGTAATCTTAGGCTGAACCCATTCTGGAAGAGATCTTAAAATTTTTCTAATAATTTTGAACTTAGTAATTCTTTCACCAATATTGTAACTAGAATTAAATATGTCACTTAATTTGATATAAAACGCATCAAAGGTTTCATTATCTTCCATAAAGAGAGTTTCAAAATTTGTTGTTAACCTTAGAAATTTTGATACTTTCACAGTGCTAGTACCTTCATTATCTTCCATGCTTCTTTAGTCATTTCACACTTTGAAATACGATGAAACTCTTCAAGTGTGACGCTATTAAAGATAGCATTCATGGCCTTACCATTCCATCCGCGCTCTTCCAATTTAGTTTTATCCTATTCATATACAGGTTTAGGAACAGTCACATTTTCAACAAGTTTAGTTGGAAAAGTCCAATCTTGTAAAACACTTAGCCAAACTCTTTCATCAATAGACTTTAAAAAGCATGCATTTTAGCTTTCCAATATGAAAATTTTGAACTATCAAACAATAGAGGTCGAACAGTGGAACCACCCTCTTTAAGTACACATACATGTTACTACAAACACTTTCAGACCTCACTCAAGAAAAATAGTTTTTGAAAACAAGTTTAAAGAGTGACCTGCTCTGATACCAATTGAGAAAACGAGTGTCCTAATAATATGGATTAAATCAACAATGATGGACCTAGAAGGGGAGTGAATAGGTCTTTACCTGTTTTTAAACATGTGTTAGCAATGATAAATTTGAATCAAACCATAAATAGAAAATAAAATACACAACCATCAACACACAAAATTTTTAACGTGGAAACCCTTACGGGAGAAAACCACGGGACCTCGTCTAGCTCCAACCAAGCACTATAAAATGAACCAATAGTACAAGAGATCTTACAACCCTTTACCCTTGCTGAATCTACAACTCTAAGTTTGTATCTTCAGCTTTTAATTCATCCGCATCCATGAACCAGTCCACGAGCGCTTGGTCTCTCACCGAATTGTTGATAAGTCTTCAACAACTTGAACTCCTTCAAGGCATCATCATCTCTTCAAATGGATTGAAGGAAAGAATGGTGAAGAAGAATCTCCCTTTAACTTTCAAGAACTTGTTGTAAGGAAAGGAAGACTCAAGAACCTCTCTGTTGAAATCTCTCTTAATGTCAAAAGTAGTGGAGAGATTGATTTGAGCTAGGAATATATGCAAAAGGATGTTGGTTGGAATGTGAGAGAGTTGTTGAAAAGATCCCCATGAATTCCAAAGGAGGCTATCAACTTTTTAGTGCATAACTCGAGGTCTGAAAAGCAGAACATAGCATATCTGACATAGAGCGTCGGTGCACCCTCAAGCGTGCCTACCAGCGGCGTGCACTGGTTGCCTCTGGAGCTGGGTGATTTTGAGGGTGCCGGTGTGAGGTCTTTAACGTGCCTACCAGCGAGGAAATTCTTTGTAGGAAATTCTTCAAAAGCAATCCCCTGTGGCCCGCTAGTGAGCAGCCAAGTGCGCATACCAGTGATGCCCACTGGTTTGGGTCTTTGGTTCCTTATGAAGAAGCGCACTGGTGTGCATTCTAAGGGCGCCTATCAGCGGGGTACTTTGCCTCGACTTATCTGGAAAAGTATGACCAAGGTTGCTGGGGAAGCTTCAACTTAGCAGCAACAAGCTAGCTAGGAAGCTTCTTTCACGGCTTTCGAAACTAAATCTAAACCAATTACAAATAATTTCTTCTCACTCAAGCTCACTCAAGCCTCACACAATTCCAAGGAAACAAACTCTTAATTACAATACACAAAATAGGCCAATAAAAACTATAGTCCTAACATGGCTAATGCTGTAAAAGAAAAGGTTTGTGTCATTATTTTATGATCTTGGTATTTAATTCACCTTTTAAATGTAACAACTTAGTAGCATTTGGTGACAAATTAAGTACTTGTTAGCTTGCAATTATATATGTATCTTTTCATTTAACCAAAACAAGGAAATGAATGCTGTTGCTTCTATTTTTTTGTTTTTTTACAAAATGCATGTTCAAGCCTTTTGACCGATTATTCTATCAAGTTCGTGTAATATCATCGTTTACACGAATCATGTAAACTTAATTTACAAATAATAATTGATGTGAGAAGAGATCAAGGACCGACCACTGCTTGGGTTAAATGAATTTTATTTTTAATATATGCGAGAACCATTGTCTGCACGCATTTGATGCAGGCATTTTTTTGGGCGCGGTTGCCTCTGAGGATCTCCACTTTAATTCTTTAAACTTCGCTTTTTGTTTTTTTTTTTTAATTCTATGATGATGACAAGGCTAAAAGGCAAACAAGAAGCAAAAGGGGTACATCATCTATTGTATCTAGTATTATGGACCTAACTAATAATGAAACAGCTAAAAAGGCAGCTCAGTGCTTAATTCTCCCGTATGTGAGGATTGGAGAGAGTCAAATATTCACAGCGTTGCCCTTATGTAGAGAATTTATTTCCGAATTTTCGAACACATGACAGCAACCTTAATAATATGTCTAGGCTCGCCTTTATAGTGCTACTTCATTTATGTACATAACTACTAATATTATCATAAAATTAAATGGAATATTGAAGTTAATACTGAAATTCTTCTCTATATTAAGTTAAAATAACCAATACAAACCCTGATCTCTATTTATAGTTGTATGCACCCTCTTATATGTCTAATACTATCTCATCATGTGCTCGTGCAAACATGACAATTTCCCCGCTCAATCCTTGGTGCCTTGCCAGGGACAGGGCTGCCTCACCGCGTAGGCGATAGGTCCCTAGTTTTTTAAGGCTCCAAATTTTTTTAAAAATTATATTTTATAATAAAGGTATTATATATTCTCAATATTGTTTTCAAAAAAGGCCCCAATCTAGATGGAAAAAAAAAAGTTAGTAAGAAAAAGAAGTCGAAAATCACATTTTATGAAGAAAATACCAGTTTAACTGATAAATAAATTATACAAATAAATAAAATTTTAAAGACTCCAATTTTTTTAAAATTGTTGCATACTATAATTAAGGCCCTATTTAGTTTTTACAATTTTTTTGAAACAAAAAGACCAATCTAGATGAAGAAAAAGGGCCCTATAAAAAAGAAGACCGAAAATTAACTACATTAGTTAACTTAAAAAAAATAACTAGTTTAACTCGATAAAATAAATTGTGCAAAAAATTTTTTAGAAACCATAGATTTTTTAAAACCTTGTATGTTATAGCTAAATCATATATAGTTTCTGAATATTTTTGGGGAAAAAAAATTCAAAATCAACACACTAGTTAATTTCAATAATAACCAATTTAATCCAAATCTTTTTTGCAACAATTTTAAAATTATATAAAAGGCCTTATTTACAATTGTTACTTTAGGCCACAGATTATCTTGAGTCGGCCCTGCTAGGAAGACCCACTCCTCTGCTTGAGATCCGTAGTACAATACCCTTAACCCACGTGATAGTACCCTGAGCTAATTCTGATATCACTTGTTACGCGCGGGTTCCACACCTAAGATAAATTCCAAGTGAGCGTGTTGAATAAAATTAACGTTGCTGCCTTCGAAGTGAGCGTGTTGCTATCCATTGTCGCTTTACTTTGCGTATTAGATTAATCTCTTTATTTGTTGCTTAATTGTGCACATTAGGTGCGTGCATGGTCTTTTGCGAGGTAACTTTTGCAGACTTGTTTGGTGTCATCCAAGACAAGGGTCAAAAGATCCGACACTAGCGAAAAGTATTGGTCCATAACACATAACAAATAACATTAGGCAGAATCTTTCACTAATGTCCCAAGTTTTTGCATTTCTTAATGTTTTTCTTAGATTAAATCCATGGAAGACTTGCCTGGAATTTCTCTTCCACGAACACCTTGCACATGCCATCCTCTCTATCCCTCTAATTTTTACTGTCTGAAGAGAGTGAATCCAGAGAACATTTGCTTGGAATTTCTTTTCCACCGATATGTTTCACATGCTCTCTCTCTCTCCATATATAATGCGGAGGTTAGGATGATCCACCCAAAAAGACATTCATATTGGACATATAGAATTCTTATAGATTGATCCAACGTCAAAAGACAAATGCCATGAGTCATGACCTCTCTTCTAGATATATTTAACCGACATGTGACTTGAAGAACTGGTGGTCCAAAATTTATAATAAGCTCAAACAAGACACACAAACACAGACAGCAATTGTTTGGCAGATTACAAATTTGTTAGTTGAGACTTGAGAGGTCGTCTCACCTTTATGTCTTGTGCTTGGCCTTGGAACCTTACTGTCATGTTTCACCAATTCCTTCAAGCATCCAATTCTAACATTGATGCATCCTCGATCTGCTCATTTTGCCCACTGCCTATATTGATAATCTTGGAAACTGTTTCTTGTAATCTTGGGTCAGCCCTTTCCTATAATTAGGGATGATAATAGAGTGGGTGATGATGCAGCAATCTCGTGTTGGCTTACCCCCAAGTCCGGGACGAACTATTCCTTGGTCGGCCGGTGATCTCCTGCACTCAAACCCACCGGTGCGATGGGAGCCAATGGCCCTCCGGTGTTCAAATTAGATTCCAGGGGATTCCGGTGTTGGAGAG
Organism: Euryodendron excelsum; assembly: GCA_033060915.1. Taxonomy (NCBI): domain Eukaryota; kingdom Viridiplantae; phylum Streptophyta; class Magnoliopsida; order Ericales; family Pentaphylacaceae; genus Euryodendron; species Euryodendron excelsum. The sequence continues at coordinate 19,017,974 of CM065382.1, read as the reverse complement.
AGAGATATTCAGGGTTGTCTCTTGCGTACCTGCGAAGGGACCGAAGTTTTTCCCTTGTATGCTTGCACGGTGGGGGTAGGTGGTCCTTCCACGTGGCGACTCCGAGTTGGGGGACCAGAACAGTGTCAAAGCACTTGAGTGGACCATCCCCACACTCCAAGATGGCGTGTGTCAGAGCGGCATCAGGGGGGTGGGGGTTGGTTGCAAGTACGTGCCCATATCCCTAACGTGTGCCAGGGCGGCTGGTGTCAGAAAGGGGGCCCCCACCGGGTTGGTCGGGCGCCAAACCGACCAGAGAGTAGCTACGAGCATCCATTCGACTCCGAAAGGCGAGGACGATCAAGATGGGGACCCGGTCGTGGAACGGCCAGGCGCATCGGGCATTGCTCTTAGTCGGGTCAGGAATTCCTCCTCACCAGATACCCCCAATTCATCTGGCCCTCTGTCTGGGGTCAGAGGAATTTCATCGAACGGTCTGATCGCAGAACACGGAGTGCACTTGTAGCAAGGGCGGCACAATTATGGCAGGCGCTGTCCCGTCGTTTCGACTGCCCCCACGTGGCAGCCAGGGATTAGTCGTCAGAAGTCGAAAAGACATGTCGCATCTCGACCGTTGATGTCCCGTCATCGAGGGCAATCTGGGCTGTTGATTTCAAAGGCGTGGGGGGAATTTTGTAAGGCGGTTGCCCCCAATTTCGGCCTCATTGCTTTCTACCAAATACGGAAAGAAAGAGAGAGAGAAACCCAACTCACTTTGCCGTCGCCGTCCCCTACTCCCCCACCGTAGTCTCTATCATTTTCGGCCAGCCAAAGGGTGCCATTCTCCTAGCTTCACCGCCGGTTTGCTTCGGGAATCACCGTCGGTGCTCCGAAATGTGGTAAGCTTCGCCCTCTGTTTGTATGTACTGGCTTATTACCCGTTGTGTGTTCGTGTTTGAGGGAAGGGGCCAGATTCCCAACCTTTCGAGGTTTGTTGACAGGGCGGAATTTTTAGAATCCATTCTTGGTGACTTGTGTGAGTTGTTTAGGCTAGTATTCGACAAGATTGAGGGTTGTAGGCCTCTTGGGACTATGTCGAACCCGGAGGGGGTTAGTTTGGACTTAAAAGGGACCGGTTCCCATGGGTACCGAGTCGAGAGGCACCAGACCCAGGAGGAGGCTTCTGTAGGGGACTCCGGGGGGTCTCAGGGAGTCCCCGATTCAGGGGAGGTCGGAGCCGCTCATTCTGGAGTCGGGGAGGAACGGGATCAACCCGTTGAGGTTGCTGCCCAAGCCCTGGAGGTTGAACCTGGGGAGGAGGAAGGAGATGGCCTCGGGTATGGAGCAGAGAGGGTTGTGTCCTCTCTCGATAGGGAGAAGGTCATCACCCTTCGGCGGGTATATCAGATCCCAAAAGGGGTCAGGTGTAGGGTTCCCCAACTCTAGGGACCGGGCGTGCTCGCCTATGGAGGGGGAGATAGCGATCTTCAAGGGCGCACTGGCGGGCAGTCTTCGGGTGCCGTTCCTTCGGCCAGTCAGAGAGATTTTACAAAGGTTGCGCCTCACTCCCGGATAACTCTCGCTGAACGCTTGGCAAATCATGGTCGATTGCATGATCCTTTGGCGGATCGTCCATGGGAGGGACGTGACGCCAAAGGAGTTCTCGTACTGTTACAAGCCGGCCGAGCGTGGGAAGGGGTATTGGTACTTCTCGGGTCAGTAGACTAGGCTTGATCTGGTCGGGGAACTTCCTTCTTCACACAAAAACTGGAAGGACCAGTTCTTCTTTATTAGCGAAGAGGGTTGGGAGTTCTGGCCCTGGGAGACAGACTTCTCTGCTCAGATCCCCAAGCAATGGGGTCATCCGAGTAAGAAGGGTATGTTCTTTTCCTCGAGTCTTCCTCCCTTCTTGTTTAGTGTTTGTTGCATGTGTCGCCTCATTCTGACTTGAGTGTCCTACGGGTGTCAGGTCGGGTCAAGCCCCTTCTGTTTGCCGAGCACAAGGCAGCCGTAGAAAAGGTCCAGGAGTACGAGTTTCGGACCGCCAAAGACTTGGTGTCTATTGAAGCACTTGCTTTATACCTCTTGGGACCTTAGCCAAGTAGAGAAGCCTTGGCTGCAGAACGTGAGAGGAGTGAGTACTTTTTTGCTTTCATTATGCTGGTCGTTCCCTGACCCTTCCAGTTACTCTTTGCAGATCACCAGTCCGCCACCATTGTCCAGGCCGACACTGCCGCGGCTCAGCCTAATCCCCAGACGTCAAAACCAACCGCCAAGCCAACCTTCGAGCCGGCCAAGATGAGTTTTGACATCAATTACTTGGCCAGAAAGAGGGTGGCGGTAGCCGGAGCTTCGGGATTGAAGCGTCAGAAGACTGCCGAGGCTACTGAAGAGCTCCCCCCTCCACCTCCGCTCCCGAAGAAGGCGTCCCCCCAAAAGGGGAAAGGTCAAGTTTCTGTAGTGGTCAGGCCTCCACCAGGGCATTCGGAGGGTCCCCAGCCGAGGCGACGATCGAGCGTTCCGGCAGACTCCCAGGCCCGTGCTGGTCCGACAACTTCGGCCCTTGGGAGAGGGCAGCAGAGGCGATAAGGCCGTCGGATATCATAAGGCTGGCGAAGCATCCCAACTCGCGATTAGTCAGGGACGCCAACCACGACCTGTTCAAGGTGCGCTTCTGCAGTTAGTGTTCCATCCCTCATCGTCTCTTATATTTCATAAGTTCTAACTACTCGGCTTTCAGTCTCTTGCTAGGGTCATGGCCCTGGGCCATTGCCTGGGGACTTCGGAGAAGGCCCTCCAGGAGAAGAAGGCAGCCAGCTCGGCCCTAATCCAGGAGGTCCAGTCGCTGAAGGTCGATGTCTCGCCCGCCCGTGCCGAGAGGGATTCTGCCCTAGATGAACTCCAGTCGATTTGGGCCAACAATGAAAAGCTCACCAGGCAGGCCAACAAGCTACTCTTGAACTTCTCGGCCGAAGAGGCAAAAAGGCACGAACTGGAGAAGGCTGTGGCAGCCCACAGCGAGGAGCTCAAGACGGCAATGGCGGAAGCCGTTGAGGAGTTCAAGAAGGGGGATGACTTCCAGGCCTTATTGGAGCCCACCTTTCTTATGGGCTTTGAGTCGGCTCGAAAGCAAGCTTATAAGAAGTATCCTAAGTCGGACTTCTCGACCTTAGATCCTCTGGACGGAATCGTGCCTGTGGATGGCCAGGATGCTACGGGCCAAGTGGCTGAAGAAGGGGCCGAAGTGAGTACGGCTGGGGAAGGCCAAACCGCTGAGATTCAGCTAGAGGCCATTGCTGGCGACGAGGTCGGCGCTGCTCAGCGCGCTGACACTGAGGGACAAACTACTGAGCACGCTCAGGCTTGAAGGCAGCTTGGGTCCTCTTGTTATTTTTTGCTTCTACTTTTTCTCCTGCTCTTTTTTTTTTTTTTTTTTTTTGTAATGGGCATCTGGCCTTTGTACACCCGCTATCAATGAAATTACCTTTTGCTTTTGAACTCCGTACTTGTTACATTTTTTGAACATTTGCTTAGAGTAACTTGTAGAGTGCTTGCAAGTACTAACGAGGACCTGCTTGGGCTTTTGCTGGGCAAAATTAATTTCTATTGCATCGCCAATTAAGGCCCGTTCTCTACTCAGCCATCGACAAGGCCATCTGGGTCTGCTCGGCACATGGCCGAGCAGACCCTACACCTGTGCCATGGCCAATAAGGCCTTCTGGATCTACTCGGCTTTTGGCCAAGCAGATTCTTTATGTGCCATTGCCACTAAAGGCCTTCTGACTCTACTCAGCACTTGGCCAAGCAGATTCTTTCTGTGTCATTGCCAATCAAGGCCCTTTGGCTCTGCTCGGCGCTTGGCCGAGCAGGTTCTTTCTGTGCCATTGCCACTTAAGGCCCTCTAGCTTTGCTCAACACTTGGCTGAGCAGATTCTATTTCTGTGCCATTGCCAATTAAGGCCCTCTAGCTCTGTGCCGAGCAAATTCTTTCTGTGCCATTGCCACTTAAGGCCCTCTGGCTCTGCTCGGCACTTGGCCGAGTAGATTCTTTCTGTGCCATTGCCATCTAAGGTCCTCTGGCTCTGCTCGGCACTTGGACGAGCAGATTCTTTCTATTCCATTGCCACTCAAGGCCCTCTGGCTCTGCTCGGTGCTTGGCCGAGCAGGTTCAATGTCGATTCCATGCAAGTAGATAAATTCAAGGTTGATACACGTAGACAATTTGCTGAACAGTCACTTTTATTGATATTCTTGAGATTTACAAGTGGGAACCTTTCAAGAGTAGTATTTCCTTAGGTGTTCGGCGTGCCACGGGTGTGGAAGCTCCTTGCCCTCTGAGTTCTTCAGCCTATACGTCCCATTCCTTGTACTGCCGATCACTTGATAGGGTCCTTCCCAATTGGGTCCGAGCTTGCCTTCTCTGGGGTCCTTGGTAGACTGGTTGACTCTCTTCAATACAAGGTCCCCGGCCGCGAAGTCTTTTGGTCGAACTCTGGAGTTGTGGTACTGGCACATCTTTTGCTAGTAGGACACCATTCTCACGGCCGTCTGAAGCCTCCTCTCCTCCAACAGGTCCAAGCTCACATTCATGGCCTCGCCATTGGTCACGGGATCAAACTGCACGGTTCTAGGACTCAAGAGTCCAATCCCTACTGGGATCACGGCTTTCGAGCCAAAGGTAAGCAAGAACGGTGTCTGACCAGTGGATACACTCTCCGTCGTTCTGTAGGCCCAGAGAATATTGTGGAGCTCTTCTGCCCACAAGCCTTTGGCCTTCTCCAGCTTCGTCTTGAGGATCTTCAAAAGGGACCTGTTGGTGACTTCCACTTGGCCATTCGCCTGAGGGTGCTCGGGGGACGAAGCATGGTGGCTTATCCCTAGGTCGGTGCACAATTTGTTGAACTGTCTGCCTTCAAACTGCTTCTCGTTGTCCGTGATGACGACCTTGGGGATTCCGAACCTGCACATGATATTCTGCCACAAAAACTTCTTCATTTTCTCCTCGGTAATTATCGGAAGGGCCTCTGCCTCGGCCCACTTCGTGAAGTAATCGATCGCCACCACTGCAAATTTCGTCTGTCCTTTGCCGAGCGGCAATGGACCCACAATGTCGATTTCCCACTGGGCAAAAGGCCGGGGAGTTTGGATTAGAGTCAGCTCTTAAGAGGGCAGTCTTGGGATGTTGGCGAACCGTTGCAAGCACCCCATTTTTGACCGCTCGGCAGTCTACACTCCGTCCAGACTTGTTTTCAAGTTATTGTGGGCATATTCCAATCAAAACCAATTCTTTAGGTTCAAACTCTGTCTTTCCATCGCTTCGCGGGCCTGTCAGGCCCAAATGGAGGCAAAATAACCAAAATGCCCTTAGGGGCATTGTCCTTTCTTATTCCAATTCCAACCCCTCTTTCGAGACAGTTTATTCCTCGAGACGGTCCGAGTAGCAAAACTACTCACAAAACCATTAGAGTGGCGGAAATACTCACAATCTAGGCACGTCTCTTCGGAGACGGTAAGACCCCTTCCAGTCCCACTCTCGAGACAGTTTATTCCTCGAGACGGTTCCAATCCAGGCACGTCTCTTCGGAGACGGTAAGACCCCTTCCAGTCCTACTCTCGAGACAGTTTATTCCTCGAGACGGTCCGAGTAGCAAAACTACTCACAAAACCGTTAGAGTGGCAGAAACACTCACAAAACCGTTAGAGTAGCGGAAATACTCACAAAACCCTTAGAGTAGCGGAAATACTCACAAAACCGTTAGAGTGGTGGAAACACTCAAAACCCAGGCACGTCTCTTCGGAGACGGTAAGACCCCTTTCCAATCCCTCTCTCGAGACAGTTTATTCCTCGAGACGGTCCCAATCTAGGCACGTCTCTTCTGAGACGGTAAGACCCCTTTCCAATCCTTCTCTCAAGACAGTTTATTCCTCGAGACGGTCCGAGTAGCAAAACTACTCACAAAACCGTTAGAGTAGCGGAAATACTCATAGAACCGTTAGAGTAATGGAAATACTCATAGAACCGTTAGAGTAGCGAAAATACTCACAGAATTGTTAGAGTAGCGAAAATACTCACAGAACCGTTAGAGTAGCAGAAGTACTCACAGAACCGTTAGAGTAGCGGAAATACTCACAAAGCCGTCAGAGTAGCGAAAATACTCAACCCCGTCCGAGTAGCGGAAATACTCAACCCCGTCCGAGTAGCGGAAATACTCAACCCCAACAGAGTGGCGGAAACACTCAAAACCTAAGTCAACACCAGTGGTTGTTAGCCCACTTCAGTGGAAAAGGACCAAACTACCCTTAGGACCTTTTCCGAGACTTTTCGGTCAGGATGACCATTTTACCCCTAGGCATCCAAACGCCCCGAGAACCACACTGACTCTGGGAATCAAACCGGCAACCTCTGGGAACATTCTAAATAATGTTTCCAGATCCCAAATCTTTTTCCGGGACAATCCGAGTTCGCCCCGGCAGTTTCTTAGTCTAATTGACCGTTTTGCCCCTAAAGGCTCGGTCGACCTTTTCGACACATCTAATCTTCATTTTTCAAGTCAAATATCTCCAGGACACTATTTTAAGTGTTCATGCTCCTTTTCGGCCTTCCGGGTCATTCCCGGCTCCTCCAAATCATTCCCGGACTTTCCGGAGTCACTCTTAGTGAAGCCAGGCTAAAAATTGCATGGTAGTCACTAGTACAGGCGCCCAAATCTAGTCAAAGATACGATGCTTGCCGACCTTAAGTCTTTCCTAATTGGCTAGTGGCGCCAAGCCAAAAAATGGCCTGGCGCCACTCCTAGTGGCGCCAGTGTAGAATTTGGCCTGGCGCCACTGCAACATGCGCCAGGTTTGTCTTCCCTCTATAAATACAGAGCCTCGTTCAACGTGAAAAGGGTCTGCAAACTTAACTTAAGAATCCTATATTTCGATATACAGAGCTCGAGCACCTCCTAAACCCTAGCCTCCCTAGGTTTTCCAAACCCTAGCCACCCTACACTAAACCCTAGCCTCTTATACACTCATACACTCCCTCATACACTCATACACTAGCCTTCAACCATCCTTTGAAGACTTGAAGAGCTACCATCCAAAGCTTGAAGACAACTCTTGAAGACTGAAGGTGAAGATCAAGACGGAGACCGAAGATTGAAGACCGCACGGTGCGCAAAATAAACAAGATACAAGGTAGGCTCCCTATTTAATTTTCTGCACTTCCCCCCTCTCTCTTCTCTCTCCAACCCACTTAGGTTTTCTCTATTTTAATCCCCCATCTCTTTCCCCCCCTTTCTTTGCATGCTTGAAACAAGGGGATTCCCGGTCCATGTGTAGGATTGGGCTATTGGAGAGTCACCGTGTCGGGGGCTTTCTTCTAGTCTAACCAAAGACCACGTGAGTCCGGCCCCCTTGATTATGTGGTGAAGCCTTAACCTTGTATGTTCACGACCCCAAATTGCATTGTGCATATCATAGTCTTGCATCTTCCAAAATTCATTTTCAAACTCGTTTTCAAAATCGTTTTCAAACTTGTTTTCAAAATTGCATCAAAAGCTCTTTTTCAAAAACATGTTTTCAAAATCACAATCTTAGAGTGATTCTAGCTTTTCCATGGCTAGGATTGCTTTAGGAAAGTGTTACATTAAAAGGCACCTTTTATGGTCTATATTTTCAAATCTTGTTGTTTTCGAAACCGCTTTCCTAAAGTGGTTCTAGCCCTCTTATGGTTAGAATTGCTTTAGGAAAGTGAGATGTTTTTACACCTTCTTAAAACTTTCTTTAAAAATCTCTTCCTAAAAATCTCTTTTTCAACATGCTTTCTTAAAACTTTCTTCTCCAAAAGTGTTTTCTAAAAACTCTTTCCAAAATCTATTTTTCAAAACCTTTCTTTTTCAACTCATTTCCAAAATCCTCTCCCCAAAATCCACTTTCTAAAAACGTTCCCCAAAAATCTTTCCAAAAACTCTCTTCAACAATCATCAACCAAAAACTTTCCTAAAAACTCTCTTTTCAAAAATCTTCCTTCTAGAAATTCCTCTCTAGGATTTCCTTCCAAAACCTTCATTTCCAAAAACACACTTTCCAAAAACTCCTCCCTAGGATTTCCCTTCTAGAAAACCTTCGTTTCCAAAAACGCACTTTCAAAAAACTCTTTCCTTAGAGCCCAAATCAAGCCCTAGAACTCACAATTAGGAAACCCTAATTTTCTTCCCAAAAACATGGTTTTCAAACTTTGCCCCAAACCTAGGTTTCCAAAATCTCTCGTTTTCTACATCCAAACTATACATGTTTCCAAAACCTCTTTTCTACGTTAAAATTCTACACTTTCCAAATCTAGGGTTTCTAGAATCTCCCTTTCCAAATCCTTGCCAAATCGAATCTTCCCTTTAGGAAACCAAATCAAATCTCCCCGTTTAGGAAACTAGATCCAATCTTTTGTTTTTGGAAACAAAATCAAATCTTTTCTTTTAGAAACCAAATTCAAATCCTTCCTAATCCTCCACTTTCCTAAATCTTAAGTTTCCAAAACTTGAACATAAAAATCTTTCCTAATTCAACCCTTTCCTAATTCTACCTTCTTTTCAAATCTTAACTTTTCAAACCTAAGTTTTCAAACTCTTCCTAAACTCAAACCTTTCCTAATTTCAAGATTTTCTAAAATTCAAACTCTAAAACTTTCTAATTCTTAAACTTTCTAAATTTCAAATCTTTCTAAAATCAAAACTTTCTAAATTTGAAGCTTTCTCAAGTTAAATCTTTCTAAACTTCCAAACTTTCTAAATTCTAAACTTTCCAAAACTTCAAAATCTTTCTAAATCTAAAACTTCTCTAAACTCAAAACTTTCTTAATTTAAGACTTTTTTAAGTTGAAACTTTCTTAATTCAAACATTTCCTAAATCGAAAACTTTCGTTTTTTCAAAACCTTTCCCAAAACGAAACTTTCTTACTTTCAAAACTTCCTTGTTTTCAAAACTTTCCAAATTCAAAACTTCCCTTCTTCAAAACATTACAAAATTCAAAACTTTCTTAACTTGAAACTTTTCAAATTCTAAGCCTTTCTTAAACTAAACTTTTCCTAATTCAAAACATTTCTAAATTCAAAACTTTCCGATTTTCAAAACTTTCCTAATTTGGGAACTTTCCTAATCTTAAAACCTTTCCTTTTTCGAAAACTTTCTAAACTCGAAACTTTCCAATTTTCAAAACTTCCCTATTTCAAAAAAATTTCCTAATTTGAAAACTTTCCTAATTCGAAACTTTCTTAATTCAAAACTTTCCTAAAGTTGAAACATTCCAAATTCAAAGCTTTCCTAAGTTGAAACTTTCCTAATTCTAAAACTTTCCTAAATCAGGCCTTTCCTAATTCGAACCTTTCCTAAATCCAATCCTTTCCTAAATCTTCCAAGTCTAACATTCGAGTCAAATCTTTCTAAATCTTTCTAAATCTCAAGTCTTTCCTAAGTCTCTTCTCTTTCCTAAGTCTAGGCTTTCTTAAACCTTCTCTTTTCCAAACCAAGTCCAAATCTATCTTTTCAAATCAAAGTCCAATCTTTTCTAAAATTTCAATTTCCAATCTCCTTTTCTAATCTCAAATCAAATTCAATTTTCAATTCAATCTCTTTCTTCTAATCCAATTTCTCTCTTCAAATCAATCTCTTTTCAATCGGACTCCGGTCCAAACTACGACTGACCTGATTCCCCCAAAGGGATACGTAGGCAACCTTCATAGGTGCGGTCACAACACTTTCTAAACTTTCAATTCCACCCTCATGGGTGCGGTTTCCAAAATCTTTTCAAATCTCAAATTCTAATCTATTTTCAAAATTCTAAATTTCAAAATTTCTATTTTCAAATTTCTACTTTCAATTTTCAAATTTTCCAATTTTAATTTCATCTCTTCAAATCTATTTTCAAATCAAATCAATCTCTTTCTAAATCTATTTTTCAATTCTCTTCTATTGCACTTGCATATCATGCATCATGTTAATTTCTTTTTAAACATTGTTTTTCTAAAATGGATAGGATTGAACTACAGTTAATTAAAGACTCTCATAGGTGAATCTAGGGTAGATTGACATGTAGGTACCGAAAGGGCGGGGTAGGGTGATAGCTTAGTGCGTCTTCCCTACACGTAACCAACCTCTGAACCTAGAATCACTGTTTTCAAAGACCAAAAGGAGTTATTTTTCTAAAAAGGGCTAAATGTTTTCCAAAGGTTGCCAAACAACCTGTTTTCTTAAAAAACCCTCTCTTGAGGAGATATTTTCAAAATTGTTTTCCAAAAACCCTAAGTGTAGTCTTCGGATTATTCTTAGTTTTTAGGTGACCTAACTCACCTTAATCAAGTTAGGTGGCGACTCCAATTTTTTTTCAAAAGCCCTTTATTCAAATCTATTTTCAATTCAAACCTAGTCGCACTCATTCTTCTAGGAGGGTGAGTTCTAACAAGAGAGTACAACATTTTTCCCGCTTGGGTGAGTATTCCTCGAGTGCGAAAAATTTGGGCGCGACAACCGTTGGCACTTGTCACATTTCTTGACGAATTCCTAGGCATCTCTCTCCATGGTGGGCTAGTAATAGGCCGTTCGCAATATCTTCTTGGTGAGGGACCGACCCCCAGAGTGGTTCCCGCAGACCCCCTCGTGGACCTCCCGTATTATGTAGTCTGCTTCTTCCTCATTGGCGCAACGAAGCAGCGGCATGGTGTGCCCTCTCGTGTATAGTATCCCGCCTTGTATGAGGTACCTGCTCGACCGGTATTGAATCCAACTCGCCTCATTCTGGTCCTCAGGCAGGATTCCCTTCTCCAAGTAATTTCTGATCTGGTTCATCCATGAAGACTTGGGCACAATCCGGTCGACTTCCGGGCTCTAGATGCTCGGTGAATCAAGAATCTCAATCGGAACGTTGGGGTCAAACTCATTGGACGAGGCTATTCTAGCCAGTCGGTCTGCCTCTTCATTCTCCAATCTCAGGACACGTTCTAAGAGTATCTTCGCGAATCTTCTGGCCAGGCTCTTCGCCACTTGGCAGTATTGTTTCATGTTGTCTTCTCTTGCTTCATACTCTCCCTGAACCTGTTCCACCACGAGTTAAGAGTTGCTTTGGACTACTATCTGTTCTACCCCCACTCGTCGAGCCATTCTGAGACCGGCAATGAGCGCTTCGTATTCCGCAACGTTGTTGGTGGCGAGGAACTTGAAGCAGAGCGCGTACTCTATCTTTTGGTCGTTCGGGGTGACGAGGACCACGCCGGCACCATCGGAATCGTGAGTGGACGAACCGTCAACGTTCAGGACCCAGTTACTATCGGGTAGGTCGGCGTCAGGGGTGGTAGGGGGTGGGTTAGTAAATTCTGCGATGAAATCTGCAGCTGCCTGCCCTTTGATCGCCAGTCGGGGTCGATAATGGATGTCGAACTGGCTAAGTTCAACGGACCATTTCACCAATTGCCCTGACGCCTCGGGCTTGTGCAGTATGTTCTTTAGTGGCTGGTCAGTGAACACCACAATCGTGTGGGCTTGGAAGTAGGGCCGCAGGTGCCGAGCGGCGGTTATCAGTGCGAGAGCCAAGAGTTCCATCTTCGGGTACCGTTCTTCTGCTCCACGCAAGGCACGACTAGTGTAGTAGACTAGCTTTTGGACCCCTCCATCTTCTCGGACAAAAGCTGAGCTCACTACTGTCGCCGATATGACCAAATAGAGAAACAACTCCTCCCCCAGGACGGTTTGGCTAAGCAGCGGGACTGAGCTCAGGTATCGTTTGAGTTGACCAAAGGCTACTTCACACTCCTCGTTCCATTTGAACGCCTTGCGTAGGATCTTGAAGAACCGCAGACACTTTTCCGTCGACCGAGAGATAAACCTATTCAGGGCAGCAACACGTCCCGCCAGCCTCTGAACATCTTTCGTCATTTTGGGTGCCAACATGTCGACGATGGCTTGAATCTTCTCCGGGTTAGCCTCAATCCCCCTCTGTGACACCATGAAGCCCAGGAACTTGCCCGAGGCGACACCGAAGGCACACTTGGTGGGGTTGAGTTTCATCCGGTACTTTCGGAGCGTCTCGAACGTCTCTTCGAGGTCCGGCAAGTGGTCGGTGGCCTGCTTGCTCTTCACCAACATGTCATCCACGTAGACCTCCACATTACAGCCAATCTGCGATTTGAACATGAGGTTGACCAACCGCTGGTAAGTGGCCCCTGCATTCTTCAACCTGAACAGCATGATGTTGTAACAATAGAGCCCCCGGTCCGTAATGAAGGCCGTGTGCTCCCGGTCATGCTCCGCCATCCGGATTTGGTTATATCCTAAAAAAACATCCATAAAGGTTAGCATCTCATACATCGCAGTGGAGTCGACGAGGAGGTCGATGGTTGGTAGTGGGAAACTGTCTTTGGGGCACGCTTTGTTCAGGTCGGTGAAATCAACACACATCCGCCACTTCCCATTGGACTTCTTCACCATGACAACGTTAGAGAGCCAAGTGGGGTAGTGCGCTTCCCTGATGAACTTTGCCTGCACCAACTTCTCCACTTCCTCAGCAACTGTATCGTTCCTGTCCGACACAAAGTTCCTCCGCTTCTACTTCACCGGCCTGGCCTCGGGATTGATGTTCAAGTAGTGGGCCGCTACTAGGGTGTCAATCCCGGGCATGTCTTCGTGAGACCAGGCGAATACGTAGACATTGCTTCTCAGGAATTCTCGCAGCTGTTGCTTCAACTCTTTGGGTGCGGCAGCCCCTATCCTCACCGTTCTGTTCTGCTCTGGTTGCCCGACCAGGACGTCTTCCAGGTCTTCTGCTGGCTCTCTCTCCTTCTGACTTCCTCCTCATCCCTTAGCTCGAGCTCTTCGATGACTAAGGCCTCCCGACTGGGTTCTCCTTTGAGGGAGGCCATGTAGCACTCCCGTGCCTCCTTCTGGTCGCCCTTTGCCCACCCGACCCCCGTGTCGGTCGGGAACTTGATTCGGAGATGATACATGGAAACGACCGCCTTAAATTGGTTCAATGTCGTTCGACCAATTATGGCGTTGTACGCGGAAGGGCAATCCACAACCAGGAAGTGCACCATCTTGGTCGTCCGGTGTGGCGCCTCTTCAAGGGTGATTGGGAGGGTGATGGATCCGAGAGGGACCACCCGATCTCCGGTGAAGCCTACTAAAGGACAGTTGACTGGCTTCAACTTCTCTTGGCGGATCTTCATCTTCTCAAAGGCCCCCCCGAACAAGATGTCCGCCGAGCTTCCGCTGTCGATTAGAATTCTCCAAGTTTTGAAGTTGGAGATCACCGCCGAGACGACCAGGGGGTCATCGTGTGGTTGGTGCAACTCGATGGCCTCTTCTTCTGTGAATGTGATCGCAGGACCTTCGGTCTTCGTCTTCTTGCTGGCTGCCCCAACCAGCATTACTTCTGCTTCGGTCTGGATGTCCCGAACGTGTTTCTTCCTCGCCGAAAAGGACTCCCCTCCTCCAGCGAATCCCCAAGCAATAACCCTTATCTCTCCAATGGGCTGGGCAGTTGTCTCGGTTCTTGCTGGGCTGCGTCACTCCGTCCGTGCTCGGTCTCTACCGGTCACATAGCGGCTAAGCCTCCCCCGTTTGATCAAGTCCTCGATCTGCTACTTTAGGTCAATGCAGTCCTCCGTGTCGTGACCATGATCGCGGTGGAACCGGCAGTATCGCCTTTTGCTCCTCATATTCGAAGGCGTCTTCAAGGGCTCGGGCCATTTCAGGTCCGGGTCGTCCCTGATCTCCATTAAGACATCCTTCAACTTCATCATGAGGAAAGTGAATGTTTGATCGAGGCCACGGTAGTATTCGCGTCGTTCTTCTCCTTTGTTCCTTGATCGGTTGCTAATTCGGCTTGTCTTGGCCTCCCTTTCGTCGTTCGAAATGCCGCTCGACCTCTTCTTCTCCGATTGCGAGGTGCCTCCTTCGTCATTATCTCGCCTCGCACTCATGGCATCCTCTGCATTCATGTGTTTCTGAGCACGGAGCATCAACTCTGCCATGTCCTAGGGCGGTCTCTTCGACAGGGAAAAGAGGAGTTTCCCACTTCTCAGACCGCTCATGAACGCCGTGACAGCCACCTTATCGTCCACATCATCCACAGCCAAAGTCTCTTGGTTGAACATTCATACATATTCCCGCAGCGTTTCCTCCTTCTTCTGCCTCACAGTCAAGAGGTAGGCCGCAGGTCTCCTTTGCCTCTGGGCCCCATTGTAGTGGCTCACGAAGAATTTGCTGAGTTCTTTGAAGGTGGTGACCGACGCCGGTTTTATTTTATTAAACCAAGTTCGCGCCGAGCCCTTCAGCGTGATGGGGAATGCTCTGCACATGATCTCATCCAGCACCGCTTGCAAGTGCATGAGTGCTCTGAATGTCTCTAGATGGTCCACCGGGTCCTTGGAACCATCGAACGCGTCCAAGGTCGGCATTTTAAACTTTGGGGGGAGTGGAAACTCCATTACCTTCTGCGTGAACGGGGAGGCCGTCCGGCCAACAAGGGCGTCGACGGTGTTTGGGGCCTTCGCCTCCACCGCTGCTAACATTCCTGCCATTTGAACCTGTATGGCTTTCAGTTGCTCATCCCAAGCATGGGAGCTCTCCGGTTTGTCGCCTACCATCTCCGTCCTCGATGGGATGGCGTGGCTCGTTTGTGCTTCGTCGATGTTGGGCTTGCGGCGAAGTAGAGGGTCCTAAACTCGCCCTCCATTGCCATTTTCACCACCATTGGGGAGGACAGACGGATCCTTGTCGACCTCCTGCTCTTGTTGTTCTTCGGCCAGGGGGTTTGGCTGTGGTGGAATCTCTGGTGGAGGAGGAGGAGGGTGGTTTCGTTGAAGTAACTCCGCATTCTGACTGACCAGCTGCTGCATGTGGGCCATCATGTCAGCCACTATCTTCTCCAAAGCGGCTATCTTTTCTGCACTAGAATCGGTCATCGAAGTTCCTTCAGGGAGGGTGCTAATCCCAGACCTGGTTAAGACCATGAAATGTCACGAGAAAAGTCGTTTCCCACAGACGGCGCCAGCTGATGATGCAGCAATCTCGTGTTGGCTTGCCCTTAGGTCCGGGACGAACTATTCCTTGGTCGGCCGGTGATCTCCTACACTTAAACCCACCGGTGCGATGGAAGCCAATGGCCCTCCGGTGTTCAAGTTAGATTCCAGGTGATTCCGGTGTTGGAGGGAGAGATATTCGGGGTTGTCTCTTGCGTACCTACGAAGGGACCAAAGTTTTTCCCTTGTATGCTTGCACGGTGGGGGTAGGTGGTCCTTTCACGTGGCGGCTCCTAGCTGGGGGACCAAAGCAGTGTCAGAGCACTTGAGTGGACCATCCCCACACTCCAAGATGGCGTGTGTCAGAGCGGCGTTAGGGAGGTGGGGGTTGGTTACAAGTACGTGCCCATACCCTTGACGTGTGCCAGGGCGGCTAGTATCAGAAAGGGGGCCCCCACCGGGTTGGTCGGGCGCCGAACCGACCAGAGAGTAGCTACGAGCATCCACTCGGCTCCGAAAGGCGAAGACGATCAGGAGGGGGACCCGGTCGTGGAACGGTCGGGCGCATCGGGTGTCGCTCCCAGTCGGGTCGGGAAATCCTCCTCACCAGTGGGTAAGGTACATATTAGACTAAATACTACTCTGCCCCTAATAAAAAAAAACTTAACCCATACCCTGCCCCTACCAGCGATGGGTTGAAGCTTCTCTCATTCCCTTTTCCCATCCCACTTACTCTATGTTGCGATGATTTGGGGAGGGAAAAGAATATTAAAAATAAATAAGAATTTAAAATATCTTATTTTCTTCTCTTCTCTCTCACCTTTTTGCTTCTTTATTTTCTATTTTCTTGATAAATTCGAGTTTCAAACACATCGTTAAGCTAATTAGATTTGAGTTGAAATGGGTTAAACAAGCATAAAATTTTAAAATAAAAAAAATTATTGAAAAATGAAAATAATACAAATTATATAATTGTAAACATAATCTGAAATTGAGAGAGAGAGTAAACACAATCTGAAATTGAGAGAGAGAGAGAGAAAGAGAGAGGCTAAATCCCCAAAAAATAAAAATTAATATTACAACCCTATCATTTGTTTATATATAAAGTTGGTATTTTACATTACTAAATTACAGTAATTGTATTTAGGGTATTTCATATTATAATAGGGTGGAGTGGCCTAAACCTACCCTGCTTCAAACATGCTTTCGGGTTATATTTTTTTTTCCTGTAACCGGTCTCAAATCCATTTGTTCATATCTTAAATACGTACTATTAAGTCCGAGTGAAACAAGATTTGAGTTTTTTGAGTCAAACTGTCATCTCTAATCGTAATAGTTCTAACTTTCTGCAAACACATGAAAGAATCCATCTCAAAACTGTCATGATGGGCAAGAAGAGACAACTAATGTAACATCTTGAATTGCAGGAGGGAGGAACTATAAATGGAATTAGAGTTGACGTTTTCAAGATAATGGGCCACCTACAACGCCCACCACAACCATCGACGTACGGCCACCATCTCTTATTCCTCCTCACCTGCCATGGCCATCATGGCCAAATCCAGTCTCTCAAGCCAAAAATAGTTATCCGGGGTGATAACATTCTGTTACAGATATCATAAAGAATTTAATTTTGATACACTGACAATATAAAATTTTTTTACACAAGTGGACACCAAAATACAATATGCGCGTTCATGAGTCTTGCTTGTACTTAAATTTCAAAGGACACGTGTTGCATTCTTGTATTCTGTTTGTGTAAAAATATTTTACACTGTTAGTATATCAAAACTAAAATTATTATATACATGTAGATGATCATACAAAACTAGAAAAAAATGAAGCGTCTATTATTCACCCATATACATGTAGATGATCATACAAAACTAGAAAAAAGTGAAGCGACTATTATTCACCCATATGCATGTAGATGATCGTATAAAACTAGAAAAAAAAGAACTTGGGACTTCGACCACAAGGTTCATCATACAAGGCATACACATTTTATATGATATTATATGCATTACTCCTATATATAACAAGGTCTGTAAATTAATATAAATTCATGTTACAAGTATTGAAATCTAGGGTTTCCTTTTCTGTTTGTTTTTTCAGGCACTCTGCTTGCTATCGAACCCGAATGGATCTATGAAGCTCTATGAATTTGTAATAATACTTGGAAGCTTCATGTTGATCTTAGCTCAAATACCATCTTTCCACTCACTGAGGCACATCAACTTGGTTTCCTTGGTACTATCCCTTGCCTACAGCATCTGTGCAACTGTTGGTTCCATTTATATAGGTAAAAATAAAGTCAAACCTTAGGCATTTCTATTCAATTTGATCTAAATTATTTAAAAGCAGTGTATGCATGCACTTGGAATAAAATCTCAAAGAGTGCTTTTTTTTTTTCTCTCTCTCTCTTGGTAGCAAGTTCATCGGAGGCTCTTGAAAAAGACTATTTCCTCTAGTGGCATACTCAGAAATTTTTCTTGGTGGACACCAAAAATACTATTAAATAATTATTTTATAAGTAAGATTATAAATGCAAAAAATACAATAATATTCAAAATTTTATATATTGATAATAAATGTTCTTTTCTTAAAGTATCTTTTCATAATTGTTTCAAAATAAATTTCAAATGTTCAAAAATCACATTTCCTTAGATCAAATACAAACATGAACTCAAACTTTAACCGGAGGTTCAGAATACTAAGTCAGTTAGTACTAGCAGAACTGCTCAACATTAAATAAATCAACAGCTCAACATTAAACAAATCACGTGACATCGGACATATGACATTTTCTTGTTAATATCGATATAAATATAGCTAACTAAACAAAACTCAACATTAAGCATATCAACTTATTTGATGGTTGTTCCCAAAAATCAACCTAACATTAAACGAATCAACAAATCAAGAGACATAGACCGTTGACGAGTTTGAAGCAATTAGCTGAGTAATGAGAAACGTAGCTTCAAATCTTCAAAGCTCTTGGGTTTCAAACTCGTCAGTGATGTCCGGAGAGAGAGCGAGCATAGAGCGTGGTTATTGGTTAGTTCGGAGAGAGAAAGAGAGTTTGTTGGGAGAGCAGAGAGTGAGAATAATTTTCAGTGCTAAAATATTGGACGCATTAGAGTATTGGGTATGAATTTGGGTATTTGAATTGGCTCCGGTGAAGTCTATATTTTAAATGGATTGGGTAAATTTTATTATTTTTTATTTTTTTTAAAATGGAGTGGACGCAACCACGGCCGCTTGGCCGACCATCGGTCCGCCACTGGGGACATCAATGCAGTGATTGGAGCTTTTGGCTTCTTGCCACTCAACTTTGTTCTGCCTCTAGTTTTCTTCAACTTGACATTTAAGCCATCCAAGCGACGCCCTGTTTTCTGGTTAAATGTCACCATTGCTGTTGTTTTCTCAGAGTTGGGCGTCATAGCAGCAGTTGCAGCAGTTAACAAATAAGCCTTGATGCCAAAAATTATCAATTATTTGCTAATATCTAATCAAGAGAAATGCCGCATTGTCTGACCTTGTTTGCCAGCAGTTCCAAACAAGGGCGGAATCAATATTTTGTGTTTGAGGGATGCCAAAAATTTAAAAATACACCTATTAATATAAGAGTTTAATTTTGATACATTATCAGTGTAAGATTTTTTACACAAGTAGGGCATCAAATTGTGGCACCTCACTACTTTTCTTGTTTTACTTGACCTTTATTTTATCTATATTAAATAATTATTTCTATTGAAAATCATATCAGATAAGGTAAGAAGTATATTTCTTCTTTCCTTTCCAAACTCTTCTCATTTTATTCCTGAAGTCAATTTTCACTAGTACTTCCTCTTCTCACCATGTATCTCTCTCTCTCTCTCTCTCTCTCTCTCTCTCTCTCTCTCTCTCTCTCTCTCTACTGGTACACCAAAATTTGCAACAAAGTATGAATTAATCTAGTCCTGTACAATAAACTTGGCATTTTTATAGGCAATTTTCCAAGCAACTTGCATAAAGAAGCAAAGCAAAAACTACTAGAATACTACAAAAAAAAAAAAGAAGAAAAAGAAAAATCATGAGCATGGATACAATGTATGAAAACGATTAAATAATAATTTCCTGAATAAGATTCTGTTGATGGAATTCTAGAAAGCAAAGTTGCAAATTTTGGTATACAGTATGCCAATAGAAAACCCAATAGAGAGAGGCACAGATACTGGAGAAGAAGAAGGTCTAGAGAGGTTGTAAATGAGGAGAGTTTGAAAAGGAAATGAATCTTCTTCTTACCTTATCTGATATGATTTTTACTAAAAATAATTATTTAAAATAAATAAAAAGTGGTTAAACAAAACAAGGAAAATAGTGAGGTATCACAATTTGGTGCCCCACTTGTGTGAAAATTCTTTACACTGACAGTGCATCAAAATTAAACTTTTAATATTTGTTATACATTTTAAGGTTTTGTTTTTATACATTTTTTAGTTCCGACATATACAGAACTATATTTCTTCATGAAAAATACAACCGGTTTCAATTGAGCCCCAGCAAAATATGAAAAAATAAAATTAATAGTTCCTTAGTACAAATCAACTTAATCATATGCTAAAATGAAACTCATAACTATTTTAAATGGCTGAAATTCACTGCAATTGATTTTACATTAAATTCAATATAATTTTTTTTTCAATATACAAAATCAAAGAGTCCATGAGAATACCATTGTTTATGGTGGTATGAAGCTAACTTTGATAATATTCCTGGCTTAAAAAATTGTTTTATGGGTAAAGTAAAAACTTAAGAAATATAACCGAGCGTACATGATCATTGCATAGACAAATTATTTGGCGGTTGGATTCATGGACAATAGTAACTCTACTATAACTGTTAATTTATTTGGATATGATGTAAAGGCAAAAATGAGTAGGACCCAGTGGCGGACCACGTGTATCCGAGCGAGGTTGTCACCTCCATTGGATTTTGAAAAAAATAAAAATTTATCCTACCCATTTAAAAATAAATTTTGTCTGACCAAAATACCCATTAGTTTCGAAAAAAAAATGTTTGCCCACCCCAAGTCTTGATTGTTTTGAGCCAACTCGATGAGTTCATTTAATTAAAATCTATATAAGTATGTGATAATTTTGTATTAGCAATCTAAATTTCATAACACAGAATCGTTATTATGTTTTGAGACTTGAACCTTGTGACTATAATTCTTTATTTTTTTTCCTCCTAACAGAAAAATTAAAATTCGATATGTTCTCCTATGATGTTGTAACTACTGTTGATATATACATCTCCTAATTTCTTGTTTTTTAGGTAGAATTTGTGTTCAATTCTTGGATATATATTTTTTCCTAATCGTTGTTGATATATTTTTTCCTCCTCACAGTCTTGGTTAATTCTTGGATTAAATGTTTTCTTGTCTTAAAATTTATGAACATTTGCTTGTAATTTATTTTTATACAGCTATGAAAATACACATTAAGAAAAGAACACTTAACAAATTAATTTTAATGTTGCTCCGCATAAGAAACATTTGATATCAATATATAGAGTTTTGAATATTATCATGTTCTTTACATTTCTTGAAATTTATTATCTTATGTATAAACAATTATTTACTAGTATTTTTCGCCTCCACTAGAGAAAATTTCTAGGTCCGCTACTGGTAAGACCTATAGTCTACTATACAAAAATCTTGATATTTTATTGGAGAGTACTGTCATATAAATAAGAAATTTATCTTGACTTTTTGCACAAAATTATGTAGTTGAATTATAATCTTTCAGTTAAAAAATATGTATCATGATGACTCTTAGTTAAAAAAATCTATCGGCGCATCATTTTGATTTTTTTTTGTACAAATTTTCTACAATAATACCATTTTTCTTTACCATTAGGGCATTAAGAAGGGTTCTAAATTATTGGGAGTGTCAATAGAATATATTTTTGTTGAAACATTAGAAAAATATACTATATGCAAGAAAGCTGGCCAAAAGGGGTGCCATTACACGCCTTCCCCTATATATAGGCCCGCCCTTGGTTCCAAATCTACGTACTCTGGTTCTTTGGAAACCCCCTATCACATTTCTTTTTTTTATTGTCTCTATTGCACTAAGCATATATATACATTCAGCATTCTTATATAGGATGACATGGTTAAATGTACGTCTCTCAATTTAAAATAAAATACCTATTATGATGGTTCTTAAATATAAAATATTGTTGTCGAATTCATCTAGAAATTTTATATACAAATTTTATAGAAGAAGGCATTTTTCATCAATAAATGATCACAAAGAAACATAAGCAACAATATCATTCCAAAAGAACTCCAAATATGATTACTGATTAAGTTGTAATCTTCCGTTTAGCTAATGCCAAGCAATATCGAAGGGGAAAGATTAGGCCCAGAGTTTAGTGTTCTAACGAAGGACACCTAGCCCATTGATCCACGGGCGGCGGGCAAAGGTCACGCCTCCACTCCTCCAAAACTTTCAAAATTTTTTATTATCTCTGTAAATTTAGGAGTGTTTACACTAAAATATAAGTATTATCCCCTCTCCCATTTTAAAAAATTTATCTCGATCCCTGCAATATTTTTTAAAAAATTTACTTTTGTCACCCAGTACAAATCCTGAGTGGGCCGTTGCGTTGATTCCAATGTATAAGAGCATGTCTAACCGAGAATTCAGTATATTTCTTGAATTTTCAGTCTGACAGCTCAAAAGGACAAACGTAAAGGCATTGGAGAGGAAAGGTTCGTTTTTCTTAGGGTACTCTGGGATCCATTCCACACCATAGAAATCCCCAATCCCCCAAAAGCTCACGCACTCACATTCGCGTTTGTTTCTTACCATAAACAAAATAAATAAATAAAAAGTCCCCTGCCTGCTGAAAGGAAAAAAAAAAAAAAAGAAACTAGAAATGGTTTCCGGGCAGCCATCTGAGCAAATGATAACCATATTCTTTCAACAACCTCCTGCAAAATCACAAAAATTGCATCTCACGTAAGCCCATCAATAGTAACAAATTCACAAGTAATGGAGGACAGACATCAAATAAAATAAAAAATATATTTGATTTAATTTTAGATGTCAAACTGCCCATTCCTAGATGTTCATATGATGCTGTACACACAAATTTCTTATCTAAGCTAATAAGACAGAAATCGTAGTAACAAATTGATTTTATTGCTTTTAAATGAGCGGATTACAATCTCTGAAATAATTGCTAATTAAAGAAATTAATCTTTTGATTCTTCTCTTCCAGAACGTTGACTCGAGGGCTTGAAACTTGATCCCGAATCACTCGCCGTATTCTTCTCCAATTTATGCAAAGAAGATAATTGAAGGAGAAAGTTCTTTAAGGCTTTGATACTTGATCTGCAGAGCTCTCTCTTACTTGTGTACGCAGAAATCTTGTCTTCTGTGTGTCTCCTTCTCTTTGAAGGGTCACCCTCTATTTATAGTTGATGGTAGAGAATTTTGATAAGCTTAAACCTCCTCATAATAATTATCTCTATTTATTTTAAAAGATAATAATTAATAAGGATATTTATAGACACGTGTCTAACTTTAATTGGAGAAAATATGTGTCTTCTTACTTATGGGTCCCATTTGAATAAGTGGCACACTTTGATTGGCTTAAAACTTGTCATGTAAAGGCTGCATCATTTTGACAAGTGGCGGTATTTTATTTGCCCCATTTTACAAGTTTTGACACATGGCAATGTTTGATTAGTTAAAATTTATGACTTTATAAAACACTTGGCGACTTTTGATTGACTAAATTTCGCGTGTCTACAAATGCCCCCTTGAGAGTTATTCACGTACATGCTCTAGCAATGGTAAAAGTGAGCAGGTCTCGAAATTTGAATCACATTTTCCGTCAGTGAAAATTTTCTATGTGTTTGTCACTAACTTTTTGATCTTGAAATTTGATATAAGCCATTCTTGAGTTGGAATCTTGAATCTCCAAATTTAATAAGAAATGAGTTTGTTGAGATTTGCAATTCCAAATTTAATAAGGAATTGGCTTGAATTATTTTCTTGTAATTCCAAATTTAATAAGGAATTGTTGAAAATAAATTTGATTTCCTTCGAATTTGACTTCTTTAGGATTAATCACAATTCCTAATTTGATGAGGAATTGAGTTACAACTTGAGTAGGAATTGAACTCATAATTTCAGGAGGACTTGTTTTTCCCCTTCTGTAAAAGAACTGAATCCCTTTGATTTTGCCACAATTGTTGAGTGATCAAAATTTACTTGAAAGAGCGAGTTACGAAGGCTCATGTAAGAACCTGTCCTCTTCCCTTGGAACGGCCTGAAGCATCTCAAAGCAGTGAAGGAATTCTCAAAATTTCCTTCTGTCTCACAGTAGTCGGGTAAGTATTCTGTCTCATTTGTTTGTTGCGGAACCAATGGTATCAGCTGCTTCTTATAATTTTTCCTTGGGTTTCACACATCTTTTGCTCTATCTTTATTCTTTTCTTCAAAACAAATCATGGACGCATAGCACATATAATATCAACATTACATTCCACAGATGTAGGATGAAGACCTTTTTTTCCTTTCTTGCAATTCGTGCACATTAAAGGACCATGCAATTGATTGCTTCCTTTGATTTGTTCTTATAACAAACGTGGATGCCACATCTTGCCATGGCCCATCTCTTAAAATATAATATTTTAAACAAATCAGAACTGGTTTCATAACATGAAAGTCTTCAAAAATATGTTTTCTTTATTGTATTGTAGCAAGAAGTCGTTGTTTATAAACACATAACTTCTTTCGGCGTGGCCTGCACTTTAGCCGTACAACCTGTCACATTATCGATCATCTAATAAACAATTTCTGCAACGGCATTTTTTTCTACACATTCTTCAAAACCAAATTTCATAAATTTTAACATGATTCAATAAAGCAATTCATGAATTCTTTTCATGCACACGAATCAGTATTCACCCACAGTTGTATGGTTTCGCTTTTCTTAACACATTTCACCGCTTATTCAACCCATATAACCTCCGAAAGGAAACTACTCCTCTGTTCTTTTTTTTTTTTTTTTATGTGATCAAAGATCCATATAGTTCTTCAGCAAGTGCATGATGTTGTCACTCCTACATAATCGGCTACGATTACTTTGTCAAAAGCTTCTCTTACTCAGAATTTCAACTCTAATTGGTGATATGCCGACACTCCATTCTGGTTGATGAAGGGCCGCCGCTTCCCAATTAGACATATTATCTATTAACGGTTCTGCAGCCGGAGCCTTTCAATTTGATGAAGGGCCGCCCCTTGCCAAATTGATAGATTACTCAATGGATCCACCTCTAAAGGCACCCAAATTTGATGAAAGGCCACCCCTTCACAAATTGCCGACGTCACCCAACTTTGATGAAGGACCGTGAAATTCATTTTGATTGATGAAGGGCAGTCCCTTCACAATTAGACATTATCTATTAATAGTTCCGCTGCCGGAGCCTTTCAATTCGATGAAGGGCCGCCCCTTCACGAATTGCCGATGTCACCCAACTTTGATGAAGGATCACCAAATCCATTTTGATTGATGAAGGGCCGCCCCTTCACAATTAGACATTATCTGTTAATGGTTCCGCCGCCAGAGCCTTTCAATTCAATGAAGGGCTGCCCCTTCACGAATTGCCGATGTCACCCAACTTTGATGAAGGATTGCCAAATCCATTCTGATTGATGAAGGGCCGCCCCTTCACAATTAGACATTATTTGTTAATGGTTCTGCTGCCGGAGCCTTTCAATTCGATGAAGGGCCGCCCTTTCACGAATTGCCGATGTCACCCAACTTTGATGAAGGATCGCCAAATTCATTCTAATTGATGAAGGGCCACCCGTTCATAATCCATCAAGTTGATGTTGGGATTCACTCTCTAGGCGTTGTGTCGTTCACGAGTCTTTTTCCATGAGTTCTATTCTTCCTTTATGGTGCCACCACCATGGTTGGATAGAACTTTCATGGGAAATCTTCCAAATGCATGCTGCCCACAATATTTATTCCTTGCTTGCAAATTTTAGCACATCGTGCCACTAATGATCAATACATTGCTTTATTGTTATAGTCATGTCTATTGTCGCTTCTGTAATGCTCAACTTCTTGATATTCTGCCTAACAAGTATGCCGATCTCACTTTTCTTTCTCTTTATTTTTTCAAGAAAAGCTCATACAATGGTACTATTCAGAGATATTTCTTCTTTAACGAAGAAGTATTTGCTTATTTTGAGGAATAAAAGCGAGCTCGAGGAGAATGCCATAAAACTGCCTATTCACAAACCATTGATCGGCTCATTTGCCGACACATGGGCAAAACCTAGTGACTTTCCCAATCTATCCAATTGGACATTAGCAGCCACTCGGGACAACAATTCTAAAGTATTCTTGCGATTTGCACTCCACAAGATTTCACCAAGTCACTCTAAAGAATTCTCCACTCTGGGACGTAGAATTATCTCTAGCAAAGT